>CM052014.1:30553127-30693127 GCA_028476595.1 Obolodiplosis robiniae | reverse complement strand
TCGACGAATATAAAATTCTTGATATAAGTTCAGATTCAGAAAAATTTTCAAAGTATCGACGAATATAAAAAATCTTTATATACGCTCAGACTCAAAAGAAATTTCAAAGTATCGACGAATATAAAATTCTTGATATACGTTCAGACTCAGAAAATTTTTCAAAGTATCGACGAATATAAAAAATCTTGATATACGCCCAGACTCAAAAGAAATTTCAAAGTATCGACGAATATAAAAAATCTTGATATACGCTCAGACTCAGAAAAATTTTCAAAGTATCGACGAATATAAAAAATCTTGATATACGCTCAGACTCAAAAGAAATTTCAAAGTATCGACGAATATAAAATTCTTGATATAAGTTCAGACTCAGAAAATTTTTCAAAGTATCGACGAATATAAAATTCGTGATATACGTTCAGACTCAGAAAAATGTTCAAAGTATCGACGAATATAAAAAATCTTGATATACGCTCAGACTCAAAAGAAATTTCAAAGTATCGACGAATATAAAATTCTTGATATACGTTCAGACTCAGAAAAATTTTCAAAGTATCGACGAATATAAAAAATCTTGATATACGCTCAGACTCAAAAGAAATTTCAAAGTATCGACGAATATAAAATTCTTGATATACGTTCAGACTCAGAAAAATTTTCAAAGTATCGACGAATATAAAAAATCTTGATATACGCTCCGACTCAAAAGAAATTTCAAAGTATCGACGAATATAAAATTCTTGATATACGTTCAGACTCAGAAAAATTTTCAAAGTATCGACGAATATAACAAATCTTGATATACGCTCAGACTCAGAAAAATTTTCAAAGTATCGACGAATATAAAAAATCTTGATATACGCTCAGACTCAAAAGAAATTTCAAAGTATCGACGAATATAAAATTCTTGATATACGTTCAGACTCAAAAAAAATTTCAAAGTATCGACGAATATAAAATTCTTGATATACGTTCAGACTCAGAAATATTTTCAAAGTATCGACGAATATAAAAAATCTTGATATACGCTCAGACTCAGAAGAAATTTCAAAGTATCGACGAATATAAAATTCTTGATATACGCTCAGACTCAGAAAAATATACAAAGTATCGACGAATATAACAATTTTTGATATACGTTCAGACTCAGAAGATTAGAGTTCTTTTTTTTCATCGTTAAAGCCGCTTTGTTCCAATGTAAAGTTGTTAATAACAAAACAATACGAACCGGTATGTAGCGTTAAAGAAGAAAATACTGAGCACAGTACTCATACAAAGACATAGTGATGAGCAAATGAGCCGGCTCATCACACACTAAAACATAGACGATTTGCACATTTTTATCTTTTTTTACCCAAATTCATGTTTCATTTAAGCTTATAATGCTTATAAGCAAATACCATTTACATAAATATAAAATTTACATTTTCATCCATTCATCCATCCATCCATCCATCCATCCATCCATCCATCCATCCATCCATGACACATCCATTACACATCCATGACACATCCATGACACATCCATGACACATCCATTACACATCCATCCACCCATCCATCCATCCATCCATTACACATCCATTACACATCCATTGCACATCCATTACACATCCATTAAACATCCATTACACATCAATTACACATCCATGACACATCCATTACACATCCATTACACATCCATTACACATCCATCCATTTATCAAATCCATCCATCCATCCATCTGATGGAGGACATCCATTCAAAACGAATCGATTTTCGGGGTCTTCTCGGTTACATTGTAACGAATTGAAACTTTCAGAATATAATTTTTTCATGAAAAAAATAAGTCGTGCAAAATTTCAAGTCATTTCAATGGGATTTAGGACTACCTCCCCTGTAAAATTTTCGATTTTCGGGGTCTTCTCGGGGTCGAAACGAAAAATGTGTATGGCAGCTATCTCAAGTTTACATTGTAACGAATTGAAACTTTCAGAATATAATTTTTTCATGAAAAAAATAAGTCGTGCAAAATTTCAAGTCATTTCAATGGGATTTAGGACTACCTCCACTGCAAAATTTCGGATTTTTGGAGTCTTTTCGGGGTCAAAACTGAAAAATTGTGTGACGGCTATCTTAAGTTCACATTGTTTTATTTTATTTATTCATTTATTTATTACGAAGCCTACATTTATACCAATATGTATTCACAGCGAACATGCTGGTCAGAGACCCAATACGGTATAAATTCCGCCCATGGTGCGTCTTTTGCAAAGAGAATACAGTCAGGGGAGGGATGGTATAAAAGTGATGCTTTCATACCAGAGATTGGGTCCGGAAAACCATGGCAAAACCGGCCTGACTCAGGAGAATCAGGGGAATTACATTATATTATAATTTTTGTCATACTCTACTTTATACAATGCAAAGCAAAAAAAAAAAAAAAAAGAAGATAGAGAAGCAAGAGCAATAGAAGAGATGAAGTTAGTCGAGTTAGTGGAAATAGGTCTTAAACTATGTTAAACTATGCATTAATAGATTGACGAGATTAAGCATAACAGTCAAACCGAGTATTCGATGGTGAAAATTATTATAGAAGAAAACTGCATTATTGATTGGTTCGTAGAAAGTGCTTCAATTCACTCTTAAAAGACGCCTATTGGAACTGTCAGAATATTATTTTCTATGTTTTTCAAGTCATTCTGATGAGATTTAAGACCAGCTCCTTCACAAAATTTTCAATTTTCGGGTCAATATTCAAATCAATAAATTGGATGAAGTATTTGTGATTTTCTAATCTGTGTTTTTTCATCAGTTCGAATGCTCATGCTATTACCGAAAGTTATACTGCTAAACATAACATAAATGTAGAACCATATCTATCGTTCACATCAGAGTGAACTAATTCGTAATTGTTATTACCAATTCAAAAATAGAGAACGTTGAAGTAAGAATTAGGAACTGAGATGTTTATTTGTTTTTATATTAAAATTTAAATTTAAATCACATGATGTGTAATGACTCGAAATTCGATCTCATCGTAATGACTTCAAATTTTCTGTGATTTATTCTCAAAGTTGCATGATGAAATCAAAACGAAACGGCCCCATTTGAAAAAGAAAAAAAACATTTTTGATGACGATAATGCACCATCTCACACATCGAACATTGCAAGCGCAAAAAACATGAATTCGGTTTCGAATCGCTTCCACACCCACCGTATTCTCCAGACTTGGCCCCTGGCGACTATTATCTGTTTCCAAACCTCAACAGATGGCTGTGTGGTAGGCGTTTTGAGCCGAATGAAGACGAATATATAATTCGCGGTGCACTTTTCTTGTTTTCACGGCCGCCATTGACGAACTAACGAAAATAAACACTTAAACTAATGGACTCCGCTCATTTTAAATGCATAGAAACAGTTGATACATGGAATAAAACGGGGGATAATGAAAAAGCGCTCAAATACTTTTTTACTCGGCTTAAGTTGAGTTGGGGTAAGGCTGCGGGTGTGGATGAGATTCGGAATGAATATCTGATTAGCAGTAGTTTGGTAGGTGTTCGCTGGTTGCATCGCATCTTTAATTTAGCTTGGAGTTCCTCTGTTGTCCCTGAAGAGTGGGGTGTCGCAGTCATTTCGCCACTTCATAAGAAAGCAATAGAGACTGCAACAACTATCGAGGAATTTCTCTATTGAGCGTTAGCGGTAAAGTATATAGTGCAATTTTAGAAAAGAGAACAAGAGCTATTGTCGAATCGCTCTTGGATGAAAATCAATTTGGTTTTCGCCCGATACAATGCGATCTAGACATAGTCCTTATACTTTTTGCGTTCATTTTCTTCAATTCTAATCTCAATTTTTTGAGTTATCATGTTAATTTTTTTTTGCGTACAAAGTACAACGTAGAACGGACAACGTACCACACACGGACACAAAAATTCTCCGGGAATGGTTGCAATCGTTTTTTTAGGTTCAAAACGCATAGAAAATTTATTCCGGGCGTTTTGAATTTTTTGGACCTATCGCAATACTTTTACCACACACACTGTTTGCGGAAAAGTAAAAAATATGCCTGGATTTACAATTTTTATCTCGTATAGAGGTAGAAGGTTTTACAGTTGAACAGTTGAAAATGAAACCATACCATGTTGTAGTTAATACAGCCTAAAAATGGGCTGTACAATGATTCAATTAAGAAGGGTTGTTTTTGCCAGCGATATTTTTCTGTGCCACTAAGAGACGTGCCATGTTGATATAACATACTACTCAAAGCTATAGTATCTTGGTTTCGATGCGTCACTGGCAATACGTCAACTATGCGTCCTGAACTAATCCGTTCTGTGTATCGCTGATCCTGACTCCTTTGGTCAAAACTCAGCGACACCTTGTGTACGTGTTTTCTATGTATAATTGGCAAAGCTACGCAACACAAGTGTCAAATACCAACGAAAAAAAACATGATTCCAAAATTCTCACAAAGTTCAAATAAAAAAGTCACCTTACTTTTTGGACAAATTGGTATGTGACATTATGACATAAAACATTGTAGCCATTTTGAGGTATAGTAAAATATGTATGAGTATTATGATTAAGTAAAGAGAATTATAATTTATCATAATACTTCGATCAATTATAATACACGAGTGTTTTTGGGTCTAATACTTATCGAATCTGAACAATTTTTGTTATCAGGCTGATTATTAATGAATAATTCAATCATAATTTAAATTGCGCTCTCTTAGGTTGTAGTATTATGCGAACTTGGCTCCGAATCGAATCCAAATAATGCAAATGTTGCTAAGATTAAGTTTACAGTGCGAACAGCTGGACAGTATAAAATATCAATTATGATTGGGACAAGTCACATAGCCGGCAGTCCATTTGTGCGTAATTTTTTGCCAGGTATTACAAGTTAAAACCATTCATTTTGAGAGTTTTGATCTGAATAACAATTTATTAAATAAGTATTGAAGTTTCTGAATAACTTAAAATGATTACTAAAGTTTGCATTTTATTTAATTGACACAATACAGGTTCAGTTGATGCAAACAAATCGCGACTTTTTCGTCCAGCAAATACTATAATATGCTGTGCAAATGCAGCAACGTTTCTTTGGATTGAGCCGCGTGATGAATTTGGCAACGGATGCCACTGTGATGCGGACACGATTCGAGTAAGATGCTAGCGCTTTTTCAAGATAAAAAAAAATGATTGCGGCTTTTGAATTTTTTTGTTGGAACGATGAACAGGACTTTCAGGTCAAAGTCTTCGATTTAAGCGATGTCATCGATGACAAACTAAGCCATGCCATTTCCCTTTCATACGATAAGGTCAATTTGCGAATATCAGTAGCCGTGCTTTTTCCAGAACCAATGTGTGTGAAAGCGAATATTACGTTCAGAGGCAGAAAGATTCCTAATGGAGACTTTGATGTTATCGTCTTGAGCAGCAGTGATACAACATTAGTACATAAACACATTTCTAAACGGAACATTTGTTACGAAGCTAAATTACTTAGTGTTGATACTCAGCCCAAGAAAATCAAGCCGCGTAAAGTGGTATGCTATATTGGCCCCAAACAAGTAAATAAAATCTCCTTTTTGGTTTGAAAATCAAACAGAACATCATCTAAATATATTTCGATTTCGATTCAAGATTACCATTAAGGAGAAAATTTTAAAGTTCATTCCGAAACGAATCGCTACATTTCGTCTGTGTCCTTCCACAAAAGTATGAATATATCAGGAAAAGATCTGTATTTGCTACTCATAAAAATATTTTTTTTCCAGCTAATTTTTTTACCAACATCCAACCTCTTCATCATTGATGATGGTTCTCAGCCGAAAATTGAGATTGCTTCGAAAGATCGAAACATTATTGCCGCCACTTTCACTCACTTTTTGCTGAAAAACATCGGTGGCTCCGAAACATTTAAAGAAAAACAGGATTTCTTTTATCACGAAGTTCGAAAGCATCATTCCCATTTTCATCACGAGAAGGTACCTTTAAAAGTGAATCGTGAAAGAGTGCTCGAGTCAAGTATGAAGGCTACCAAGGGATTTTCAGTATCAGATTGGTGTGGAAACTTTGAGGTAACATTCCAGGGTGAACAAGGCATTGATTGGGGTGGATTGCGACGTGAATGGTTTGAGCTGATCTGTTGTGCATTATTCGACCCTCGTGCTGGTTTGTTTTGTGGCTTCCATGATAAGCGACAGGCTCTAGTGCATCCTAATTCGAATCGGCCACTATTCCTAAAACTGAAGTATTTTGAATTTGCTGGAAAAGTTGTCGGCAAGTGTTTATACGAAAGCGCTTTAGGTGGATCATATCGACAAATGATTCGAGCTCGATTCACACGTTCCTTTTTGGCTCAGTTAATTGGCTTGCGTGTGCATTTCAAGTATTTTGAACACGATGACCCGGACTTATACTTGTCGAAAGTGAAATACATACTGGAAACTGGTGATATATCCAAACAATATCAAACGTAAATTGGAATATAAAGTTGTAAAAATCAATTATTATTGCAGATTTGGATACCAGTGGTAACATAGAGCTTTATTTCATTGAAGATATTTATGATACCAGCGGCAAGTTAATAAAAACAGTCGAGCTCATACCGAATGGCTCCAAGATTCGAGTTACCAATGAAACAAAAAATCAGGTAAAATTAAATAAGAACTTACTATTCAAAGCACACTTTGATGTATGCAAATACATAGCATGCACAAAAAGCTTAACAGGTGGTTCATTCGGACAGCCCATGCCATTGCAACTTTTAAGCTTAATTCTCTATGATCCTTCGCTTATAAATACCGCGAACTGCCATTCTATGTAATGATCCGTAGAGAACAAAATTTATTTTATGTGGTGTGTAAAATCGATCTTCCAAAATCAATTCTCTTCCTGCTGCATTATGCCCATAGCAAACAAAACTCACGCACGATTTCATAACTTCTCATTTGCTTCAGATTATTTGTATACTTTGCACTTGTTCATGAAAACAGGAACAGCTCTTGATCATATTGGAGAGCAATATTTGATATCAATAATTTTGTGTTTTGCATTCGCATATTTTGCGGATTGAGAATTCACTTCAGCAAGAGGTTTTTTATTCGATTTTCTTTGAGAAAGATTCTCCAAGTTATCACTTGATGGTGATATCCTTCTCTCTCACTTGGCTTTTGAGTTAATACTGCCAAAAATACCGAAAAGTTGGGACTGTCCAGTGCCCAACCTGTTACAAAACCCTCTCCTAGAGAATTTTCGACTGTTTTGTATTAAAATGCAGATCCCAAACAAACAAATAACAAATATGGAACTGTAGTTGAAGAACAGCCTGATAAACCTATGTGCTTGTAATCCAATTGAAATTTACACAATACAATTTTGTATTTTTAATCTTAAGAATAATTTGTAACCTGTAAGATTTATCTGTATGGTTAATAAATTCAAATACATCGACATTCATATTTTACTCATTTCAGTATTTGGACGCGTTAGCACAACAACGGCTGTGCAGCAATGTCCGCAAAGAAGTAGATAGTTTCTTGGAAGGCTTGAATGGCATCATTCCCGATAACTTGCTCAGCATTTTCGATGAAAATGAGTTGGAGCTTTTGTTATGCGGTGCCGGCGAGTATTCAGTAAATGATTTTCGAACGCATCACATTGCAAACGGTAATTCACCCGAATTTCGTAAAGTGCTCGGATGGTTTTGGACGGCTGTCAGCAACTTCAATCGAACTGAAATGGCACGTCTGCTTCAATTCACAACTGGCTGCAGTCAATTACCACCCGGTGGATTTCAAGTAATTGTACTACAGTTTTATTATATGAATACCTTTCATTTTCCTTTTTTTTCGATTCTTAATACACTTCGTTTGCAGGAATTAAGCCCTAAGTTTCAAATCACAGCCGCACCTACATTCGGTAATCTACCAACAGCTCACACATGTTTTAATCAGCTATGTTTACCTGATTATGAAAAGTTCGAGCACTTTGAAAAATCTTTAATTATTGCAATAAGTGAGGGCACTGAAGGATTTGGCATGGTTTAGTGTTGTTTTATTTTTTCAAATCAGGATAGGCATAGGTCTCCACAATAGTTAAAAGGGTAAGTGGGATTGGTATACGTGTCCCACTTTGAGAGAATGGAGCTATTATATTCCATTAACTAATACAAATTCAAAACAGGTGTTCGTCATCTTTCCGAAAAAGATTATTCTCTTCAAATTCGGAAAACCGAAGGAAGAAATAAATTTTGTTCCTACAAAAGCATTCGTCTTTTCATAAAATGCATGCTTTAAAGGTTTACATTTTTTCGGGAAAAGTGAGGGCAGCCACAAGTAATCTATTGAAATAATGCAACTGTGAAAATCCAAAAGGACAAATTGTAATCATGTTCTATGCTATTTACGATAGCGACAAAGTAAAATTAAATTTAAAAGTTAGACACCTTATCAAAGCACATACACTCGAAAAATTATTACAACAATATAAAAAGCGATGTCAATTTAAAACAACAACAAAAAATTGGAAATAGCTACAATTGAAAAATTCATTAATTGTAACAAGTGAACTTTTACACTCACATTTGTATCGGAGTGCAATGAAATATGAAGTAAAATTGAGGAATTGTTGGACGAATTTCAATAAAAAACAATATCAGATAAATGGCCTTACATACTAAAACACCATAAATTAACGAATGTATATTTGGAGAACACTCATAATGTTCATAACATCTCAGAGTACACTATGACTATTTTGTGAAGATCCCAGTGATTTTTTATTTGCTACTGAGGAGGAAAACGCTACCTAAAATTCCTATCCTTAATTTCCTAACGACGCAAGTGAATGACGCATTTCAACATACGATGCGCTTCCCCTCACTCATACATTAAAACACCGTGTATTCGAGCCCGTATGATTTCATGTGCATTTTGATCAAGTATGCTTTGAATGTATTGTATACAAAGCAGTGAATTACGAAAATGCAAAACGTGCTTTGTCGTTGCTGTGTATAAGAACGGCATATGGAGGAGAAGCATTTCGTGTTCGTCTTTCGCTGTTTATCGTTGTCCATTAAGTTGCTCGCGCCCCGTTTCAGTACGGAAGTGTGCATGTATTGTATTTTATTGTATCGAAAAAAGAGCGCGGGCAGATCAATGTGTGTAGGAACAGAGAAAGACGAAGACAAATGACGCGTTTCTCCTTCATATACTGTGCTGCTAATTTGAAATGAACGAAAACCGACACACAATACATGAAGGAGAAGCGTGTAGTATGTTGAAATGCGTCATTCACTTGCGTTGTTAGGAAATTTAGGATAGGAATTTTGAGTATCGTTTTCCTCCTCAGCAGCAAAAAAACAATCACTGATCTCCGAGATCCTTTAGATTCCGATTTTTACTCTAATTAATTCGAATTTGCACTAGCATCGTCATGTAACTTTTCGAATCATATTTTTGCACAAAAAAAGATTCTTACAAATTTTCAATTTATTCTGATGAGCTTTGTTTCTTTTAGATATCTATCGTTGAGTTGGAGAGGTGAGTATATCTGTGTTATATTATTTTTTCATACTCGCCATTCAGTCTCAATGATAGATATATCTCAACATCTAGGTATATGTAGATAGATGATATCTGCAATAAAATCTTTGTGAAAAAATCAATCCAAAATTATGCTACGTACTATCTATCTATTATCTGTCTGATTTTTCGTGATATCGAAGCAATAGATAGAAAGATATGCTTGTCTTAGTTCCAGGAGAATTAGATTACTGCATGAAAGCGGTGCAAATTGTTGTTGTAATCCCGGCTTAGAAATCTGTGTGCAATTTTTATATGTTTCAATTTGAAAAATAATATAAATTTTGTGGCGTTTCGATGAGATTTCTTTTTGAGTTTCTCTTTTACTAGCAGCAGAATCAAGATGTACTTTTATTCTATGGCATTCAATCAACGTGTGATAATGTTAGTTTTCTATCATTTGCATCTCGAAAATCCAGTCATCGAAGTTCAAAAAATTGAAGCAAATTCACGCTTAAGCGCTATCTTTTATGACAAAATCGAAAGGAATATTCAATTCTAACTAAGTATCCACTTGTAAGAAAATTTTATTATGAATTTAATATGAATTTATCAGCATCAGCTACAGGGTGGGCCATTTAAAATTTTGAAGATGAAGTACGCTTTATTTCGAGAATGACAGTTGAATGCTCTAGAATAAAAAGAACTTATTACACGCTCGCACTTCTAACCGCGACTGAAAAAAAGTACGGAGCAAAGCGACATAAAATTGTAGAATTTTAACAGAACAATTGACTAGAATTGTCTACGCATTTTTTTACCACCGCGTATGGTTCTATCAATGTGGCGATATTCTGCCTTGTTCCAGTAACATAATTTTGTGTCGTTTGGCTTTGCG
The DNA here is from genome assembly GCA_028476595.1 of Obolodiplosis robiniae. Taxonomy (NCBI): domain Eukaryota; kingdom Metazoa; phylum Arthropoda; class Insecta; order Diptera; family Cecidomyiidae; genus Obolodiplosis; species Obolodiplosis robiniae. The sequence continues at coordinate 30,682,709 of CM052014.1, read as the reverse complement.
ACGGAGCCTGACCGTCTCTTTGCAAAACAACGCGCGAGTATGCCGCATTATTTGACCAACAAAATTGTATGTCGCTTAGCTATATACGATGGATTTATGTTGTATATTATGAAAAAAAATTTCATTCAACTATATCTCTCTTTCATTACTTACAATGCCAAAGAATCATTGATACATACATATTTATTCCTCATTCATTTCCTCACCTTTAATTTGATTTTTTAAGCATTTCCATAGATACATTTCCAAGGTAAGTACCAAGTTTTATTTGTTTCTTTTATTAAATTTAAACAAAATATGATATTTCGAGTGCTGCCTCATCCTCATACTTTTATTCAAAAGAAATGTCATTAAAGAAATGTCGCCTAAGTCTAATAACTTATAAATTTATAGACATTTGCTCACGATAAAAAAATAATCTAAAATAAGAAGCATATTGTTGTAGCCGATGGCAACGGAAAATGATGTGTGCAAAATCTATATAAAGAAAGACGAAAAAACATCGAATGTGATCGCTTCTGATAATATTGATTTGCTTGCGAGCGGCAATTTAATTTCACTATTAAAATATTGAATAATCAATTAGAGTGATATTTACGTGAAGTGTCAATTTTCCTCGTTAAAATCCTCCCCGTCGCTTGATTGTTGGTCAACCTGTGCGTCCTTAAATCTCGATAAAATCCGTGATATTTTTCTGGTATGTATTGAATTAGCGCCTGCAAGTCGTTATATTTCGATAGAGCAATTGGTCAGTGTACAAATGTGGTAGTTCTGCGACTGCAAATTCTTCGGGTGCACATATTTTTTGGAGAGATATAGTAGTGATCGTTGTAGCGCCATATTCAAGAAAGTCTAGTGAAAGCGAAGTGTGTTTTTCGTAAATGATCTTTTGTAATTTAAACCAATTAATTTTTCTTCCCGTAGTGTCTTTTTTAAGATCAATTATCAAATCTTCTAATGGATTAGATGAAAAAAAGTCTTCTCTTTTCATTTCGGTCACAACAAACTTGGGATCAGTAACTTTTTTCTTCCTTTCAATAAGTGCAACAGACCTATCACAACTGTTATAGGAATGACCAGACACTTAAAAACGTTGCTCGATAGATGTTAAGTCAAAAAAATTCCACGAAGAAAGAAATTGTTTCAACATTAAAGAAAGTTTTATGTTTCGGTTCTGACCCGAACACGTATCACTCCTCAGCATAATTTTGTGTGAGTTTTTTGGTAGATGTTGCCTGAAATGCTTTAACAAACCGATCCTCCTGACTTCATCATACACACCAAGGTTGTAACACCATAACTGTCTTTTATAAAATGCTTCACAAGTCTCAATGCATGGTAGCTGTAATGCACGTTGAAGATCGAAAGAGAACACTTCTGTATAATTATTTGGAAGCAAACACAACAGTTTCGTCTAATTCAACACCAATATGTCGGGCTGAGAGTAAAAACGCTTAAAAACATCTTACGTCATGCTCACGCTTACGAGAAATTTCCTTGGTGTGAGCAGGAGATAAAATGTTTTTATCCGTTTTTACTCTCAGCCCTACATATGATTCACCAAATTCCAGTGGGCCAATTGTTCTTGTTTTAAACTTTCCTGTGCTATTTTTGAATCAGATAGTGCTTTAAATGTCACAAACACGACACGTATCCACTTTTAAACGTGCAAAACTTAAATTGAAGTCAGAATTGAAAATATGTCGAAAATTCCAATTTTTTACTGGTTTTTTTCGTTGAAATCTACATTTCCAGACATATTCGCGATACATTTTTTCTATGTTTAAAAATGGACTCAAGTATTTAATGTTTTAAGATGACAGTCTATAGTGAGATTGGTACGTCGGAAATCTACTAATGAAATCTTTAACAAATTCAACATCACTCTCTTTGGTTTTTCTTGTAGAAAAACTGCCACGATTATCTTTCGCTGTTTCATTCAAAGTTATTGTTTTTGTCACAGAACGCATTTTCACTTGGCCGATTTGCATACAGTCTATTAAAAATTTCAAACAAACTTGCTGTTTCTGTCCATTTCGATCAGTTAAAAAGTATTTGTTTGAAAACTTTCTGTCTTTTCGATTTATTATTGGATCCAGATTTTCTTTGACACACCCTTTTTTACGGTTGATTCTAAAAACAACGTTTTCTGTGTCCAATTTTTAAGCTCATAATAGTGTTTAAAAATCTCTTCTTGTCTTAAAGTATCAATAATTTTGGGGCAATTTCTTTGACAACGACACGTAATTTGCTCATGAAATTCCTTTTTTTTAATGATCTTTCCAGATTTGGTTTTATGTTCTTCGCCGGCTTGCACTTTACGTTTTTGCTCATTCGCTTTGAGTTTTGTCGGATTCCGTGTTCGCTTCCTCGAATATTTAGCGGAACTCAGCGCAATATCTACGATATATTTAGAATTTATCATAATAATTTGAAATTCAGTTTGCCTTAAATATATTTTTTTTCGAAACAAACAAAATTATACCTTCTTGATTCAATCTAGACATCTTTGAATTCAATTCTTTCAATTCTCATTGACAAATTTTCTTCCGTTCTCGTTTCTTGTTGTGGCGACAAATCAATAATATCAAAGAGGCAAATGTAACAGAATTTCCCAATGCCGAAAGAAGCGAGGAGAGCAACAATAAACAAATCCACTCACACAAATGCACATATTTACGATGTACACTGTATTATACAGTGTGAACTGTGTAGCCTTAGCCCTATGAGCAACAAGTGAAAAGGAATGAAAGAGCGATCACAAAGTGGCCGTCTTGCTACGCAGTAAATTGCATAGGCATTGGAAATGGATTATGATGAAATAAGAACCGCTATGCACATCCATGCCTCTCATGAAACCTTGTTTTGGTCTCTCTGAACACTTTTATTCGTATTCAATCCGAATCGATTATTTATCTTTTTTTTTTCATTGTTAGGACATTTGTTACAAGTCTACATGAAAAATGCTATGCGACGAGTCTCAAAATTCAAGTAATATAAAATCGACAAAACAAAAAATGGCACCAAGAAAACAAAACAAGTTAAAAGTTCTTTTCGTGCTCAAATAATTTGCTTGTGCAAGAGGAAGTGTGCTGAAAAAATTGATGAGGCATCTCAACAAGAATCGTTTGAAAACCTTCAAAGCACAAAAATTGATCTTCTCAAACTAAATATTTGCGTGCGCTCATTTCATCATCAAAGCCAACGAAAGAAAATTTAGATCAGATCATTGAAACCAAACTAAAAGAAAATAGCTACGTGTATCATTTGATGGATGAGAATGGATCTTTAACCCAAGTTTGTCTCGGTTTTTTTACAAACGTATTTCAAATAAGTCGAATTAAAGTTTTTCGTTCAATTAAATCGGCGAAAAAAAAACCAGGTGCAATTGACCGTCGAGGTGGCGCAAAATATTGCAAAACACGTTCCTCTCATGTCAATCAATTGAAGTGTTTCATCAACAAATTTGTTGTCTATGAGTCACAAAGTGCGGCTTTAAGTCCCAACGTGTTCAATACAAAATATCTACACCCGCGTTTGAATTTGAGGAGAATGTACGAGTTGTATTCAGAGAACTGTGTTTTCACACAAAATGGAAAAATATTAAGCGAATTGTAATCATCTGCTGTCTCTTATGTCTAGTTTGACACTTGGCCGTCTGCCAATGTCATTGAGTCGGTCTCGTGTAGAATTTGTTATGTATATGTAAATTTGTTGGCGTACGTCTGTGTGCGTAGCGTCATTAGGTCGAGAGCTTTAGTTTTACAATATGGCTGCTCTCTCTTATTTCAGCTGTTGATCGGAACGCATCGCAGTGGTAAATATATTGAATAAAAATTATAAAATAACCAAATAAAAGTGCGTTTATTCTGATCTGAGGCCCATATTACATCTCAGAAGTGGGATTACTAGCAAAATAACAATAAATTCAGCCTGCTGTATAATAAATTTATCCTTACGAATAAAATTTTTGTGCTTCGACCAAGACATTGTGAAATATGGTGCGACTAACAAAAGCCGAATTAATTAGCGCGTTGGAGCGAGCCAAAGTTGATATTCCGCCTTCTGCCACCCTTCAGCAAATTAGAAATCTATATAATGCTATCAACGAAATACCCGATGCCGAATTACAAAGCGATTCACCTGCGGCCACTTCCGAACAAATTCCGTTAGGCCAAGTGATAACTGATGCTCAAAATGTGCCAAGTGAAAATGTGTCTGAAGTCGAAATTCCTGCTGCCAATGTGACCGATGCCCTTCCGAATACAACTGATGCCCATAAAAATCCGACGAACACGAATATTGAACAGCAAATCGCGTTACTTCGGTAACAAAAAGAATTGTTACTGCTGCAAAAAGAAGTTTCTAACCTACAAAGTAGCACGCGGTCCAACCTAACCTCACAACGCTTCGATATTAGTCACATCGAATCGATGATTAATCCCTTCAGTGCTGATGATACTTATGATGTGCGCAAGTGGTTTACTGACCTGGAAGATGCCTTCGAAATTTTAATGTTCGACGACCGTTCAAAATTTGTTGCGACTCGCCGATTGTTAAGTGGAACTGCCAAAGTGTTTGTACGAACAGTGACAACATTCGATTACGCCGATTTGAAACAACTGCTGCTTGAAGAATTTGGCCGTGTGCATACCAATCAAGAAGTGTACACTCAACTTCGGAACAGACGCCTTCGGTCCGGTGAAAATGTGAAACGTTACGTCATAGAAATGCAAGAAATCGCTATGCGAGCATTTGTGTGACGGAAGTGCAAATGTGGCCATGTTATACGCTGCCTCGAATATCCGTGATTTAAAACGATTGTTAGAACGCCAACTACGTTGTTTTAATTGCTCTCACTTCGGACATTATCAGAGCCAGTGCCCGAAGCCAAAACGACCTGATGGTTCCTGTTTCCGGTGTGGATTGACCACACACGTGTATCGTGATTGTCACAGCCGTCCTTCGAGATCTACTACTGCTGTTGCTGTTTCTAATGAGCAAAATGACGGAAACGAATCTGATGTTAGTGCCGAGACCGCTTTGCTCACCCAGAAGTTAGCTTCTTTACAGATGGTAAGTGTTGCCTTTGGAAAAAATGGGAATTGGAGTTTTATGCCTTCACATGTGCGTTCACTTTTTGATTCTGGTAGCCCTAGAAGCTTTATTTGTGAAACACTGGTGCCTTCAATCAATTCAAAGCGGACTTCCTTCTCTGGATATTGCGATTTGGGTGAAAACCCCCTTATGTCCTTAGGCCGAATCCGATGCCTTATCAAATTCAATAAGATGCTTATTCAACATAATTTCATTATTTTAAAGAAAAGTAAATTTTTGTGCCCTATGATCATTGGTCGGGACCTTCTGCCTAAATTTAACATTCACTTATGTTCTGTAAAAACCATATATTCTAGAGAGAGACTTATGCAATTGAATAAAGAATTGAAACCAGTTGAAACGCATGTGATTGCTGCACTTCAGTCCTTTGAACTTTTGAAGAGCAGTTCGAGTACGCAATCTATTAGAAAACATGTTCCTACCTCAGCTAATATCACTGATTATACTTCGGTCTTAAACGTATCTGCTTCGAGTGAGGAAACTGTGACTTCTGCCTGCCAACAGATTTGTGCTATTGAATTTGGTCCTTCTGATCTATCCCCTGATATCAATCCGGCTTTGACTTATGAACAAATTACCAGTATTTCGTCACTTATTCAAACTGATTATTTGAAGCCTTCGGTCCGAGAAATTATAAATTCTTTCCCTTCTTTAAAAATCAATTTAACCCATGATACACCTATTTCCTGCCGACCAAGACGACTTTCGCACAAAGAACGAACTGAAGTCAGAGAAATCGTTGATGATTTGTTACAACGAAATATTATACGCCCTAGCAATTCTCCTTATGCTTCTGCAATTGTTTTGGTCCGAAAGGGCAATAAACTTCGTAAATGTGTAGATTATCGTCCATTAAATAAAATCACTGTACGTGATAATTACCCACTTCCGTTAATCGAAGACTGTATTGAACACCTCGGCGGAAAAAACTTCTTCACCTTACTTGACCTTAAGAATGGCTTCCATCAAATGAAGATGCATGAAGATTCGATTAAATATACTGCATTTGTCACACCTGATGGACAGTATGAATACAATTATATGCCCTTCGGTCTTAAGAACGCGCCTGCCGAGTTTCAGCGATATATTAATAGTGTGTTGAGGGAATTCATTGACACAAGTGAAATTGTTGTGTACTTAGATGACATTCTAATAGCTTCACGAACTTGGGATGAACATTTGGACATTGTTTCTCGGGTATTGAGGAAACTTCGGCTTGGAATTACAATTAAAAAGTGTAAATTCGCTTATTCGGAACTTGATTATTTGGGCTTTCGTGCTAACCCTGATGGCATAAGACCCAGTGACAGTCACCTTGAAACCATAAAGAATTACCCTATGCCATCTAATTTGAAACAAGTGCATTCTTGCATGGGACTTTTTTCCTACTTCCGTCGCTTTGTACCTTCCTTTTCTGCCTTAGCTCGACCCCTTACGAATCTCTTACGCAAAAATGTTCCATTTAACTTTGACAAAACTTGTGAAGAAACCTTCCATACCCTCCGACAAAAACTTATGGAATCACCGATTTTGGCCATTTATGACCCCAAACGAGAAACCGAATTGCATTGTGACGCCAGTTCACATGGATTTGGAGCCGTGCTTCTTCAGAAACAAAATGATGGGAAATTTCACCCGATTGCCTATTTTTCAAAAACAACTTCTGATGCCGAATCTCGGTTACATAGCTACGAATTAGAAACTTTGGCCATTGTTTATGCACTTGAGCGCTTCCGAACTTATGTTGAGGGTATACCTTTTAAAATAGTGACTGATTGCGATTCTCTCGCTCGCACCCTTCAGAACCGTTCCGTTTCGGCTAAAATAGCTCGTTGGTCCTTATTGCTTGAAAATTATGATTATACGGTTCAGCACCGAGCTGGCACTTCCATGGGGCATGTGGATGCCTTAAGTCGAATGACTGCTGTCGTGTATAGTGAAGCCGACATTGATTTTCAGTTGCAAGTGACACAGAATCGTGACCCTGAGGTCGAATCTATTAAATCAAAATTGGAACTTGGGCCTTATGCTGATTATGTATTACAAGATGGATTAGTGTTCCGAAAAAATTCTGCCAATCGACTGCAGCTTTATGTCCCTGCAGAAATGATTAATAATGTGATTCGCAATATACATGAGAAAATTGGACATTTGAGTGTAGATAAAAGTTGTCAACAAATTAAGAAGCATTATTGGTTTCCACAGATGAAAACTCGTGTCGAAAATTTCATACGAAATTGCCTGAAGTGCATCATGTATTCAACACCTGCTCGAAAGAATCTTCAGAACTTACATAATATTCCAAAGGTGCCCCTTCCGTTCGACACTTTACACATTGATTTCCTCGGCCCTCTGCCCTCCCTTCAGTCCAAAAAGAAGCATATCCTTGTTGTTATTGATGCCTTTACGAAATTTACGAAATTGTACCCTACGACTTCCACAAGTACCAGAGAAGTGTGTAATGCCCTTAGTCAATATTTTTCATATTACAGCCGTCCAAAGCGAATTATTAGTGACCGTGGCACTTGTTTTACTTCTGACGAGCTCAAGAGATATTTAACCGAACGAAGTATTGTCCATGTGTTAAATGCGACCGCCTCCTCACAAGCTAATGGGCAGGTGGAAAGAGTCAATCGTGTCCTTCGGCCTATACTGAGTAAACTGTCCAACCCTATGAATCATGCTGATTGGAGTATGCGATTAATTGAAGTAGAATATGCTCTTAATAATACAGTTCATACTTCCACCCGATGCACACCTTCTGCCTCTTTATTTGGTGTCGAACAGCGCGGGTTAATAATAGATGAATTAACTGAGTATATTGATGGAAAGAACGATAATATTGAGCGTAACCTTGTGGAAATTCGAAATGAAGCTTCTGAAAACATAGGCAAATCTCAGGCGGCAAATCTAAAACAGTTCCTTAAGAGACATGTCCCTGCTTCTGGATTCGAAGTTGGAGATATGTCGTTATACGAAATGTAGACACTTCCGTGGGTGTGAATAAAAAATTAATTCCTGTTTTTAGGGGCCCTTATGTTATTGAAAAGTGCCTTCCGAATGACCGATATATGATTCATGATATTGATGGCTGTCAAATTACCCAGATGCCTTATAACGGTGTACTGGAAGCAAATAGATTGCGTAAGTGGATTGTCCCTCGGACTGATTCAGATTTGAGCTCCTCTTCGGTTCCGAAGGCCACACTTATTGAATTGCAGATCGAACCGGCCTAAAGTAATTTTGTAAATTGTAATTGTGGTCAATTTGTTTTGTCAGATGGTCGATCTGTAATCATCTGCTGTCTCTTATGTCTAGTTTGACACTTGGCCGTCTGCCAATGTCATTGAGTCGGTCTCGTGTAGAATTTGTTATGTATATGTAAATTTGTTGGCGTACGTCTGTGTGCGTAGCGTCATTAGGTCGAGAGCTTTAGTTTTACAATATGGCCGCTCTCTCTTATTTCAGCTGTTGATCGGAACGCATCGCAGTGGTAAATATATTGAATAAAAATTATAAAATAACCAAATAAAAGTGCGTTTATTCTGATCTGAGGCCCATATTACAGAATCATTGTTTCGAAAAATATTCTCAACTGAATTTAACTTGACTCTGTTTAGAAAATCCGAACAGTGTAAGGTGTGCCATCCAAGCAAAAAGATTCCAGGACGATTTGTAATGAATAACAGCGCTATTGCGAATCAGGAAGAAGAACTCAACAGCCACCATGAAATTCTCAGAAGCTTAAAAAATGATCTCTTTATTTCGGTAAAGAAAGCAGAAGTACCAGCAGAAAAGACTGAAGTGTTTACGTTTAAGTTGCACGACCCTGTAGATCTGCCATATTTAAGTGACTCCGAGATATTTTTCAAAAAACAGCTCTGGTTCAGCATGTTTACCGTTCACGATGAAGTTAGAAATATTACATAAAACTACGCATGGAATGAATCAATCACTGCTAGAGGATCGTATGAGATAGCATCTGTTTTATATAAACATTTCAAGAAGAATTTGCCAGCAAACACACAAAAGATAATACTGTTTAGCAGTCCATGTTTCAAGAAAACGCGTAACAGTAAAATATCGTTGATGTTGAAGAAGTTTTTTGATTATACAAAAAATTCTGAGCTTCAAACAATCGAGCAACATTTCTCTGTGCCTGGACATTCCACAAATAGATGCGATAGAACCTGGGTTGGCAAAACAACCAATTTTCCAACGTTCGGAGGTTGCCAACTCAGACCATGTTGTAAACCTATTAACTACATGTCGTAATGTCGTAAACTAGATATGAATAAAATTGAGGTTAAACTCTGTTAGTAACTAGCATAATCGAACGTTTTGTTTAAGTTACTAACATAATTATTATTTTATTTCAAACAATAGATCTAGAAAGTTTTTATATTCTACACGTAATGTTTATTTTTGATAGGTCACATTCACAATGACTTAAAAATTAAACTTAAGCACGTAGATTATTTTAAACTTAAGCACGTAGATTTAGTGTATATAAGCTAGGAAAATGATGTAAATCAGTCAGTTTAATTTCAGCATAGAATAAAGCAAATCAAATAATAAAATACAGTGTTCTTATTCTATAAAGAAATATTGGTCCCTCGAATCAATTAGAACAAAGGAAAGTTTAAAGTGCTCAACAAAGAGTGTTAGTCAAACAAAAGACAAAAATAGTTTTAAAAAAAAGTTCTGATCAGTAACATAAAAAGAAAACCAACAACGGTTAAATTAACAAGTGAAAACCAACAACGGTTAAATCAACAAGTAATAATACCAACAACGGTTAAATTAACAAGTAAAGATACCAACAACGGTTAAAATAACGAGTAAACAACGGTTAAAATAACAAGTAAATATACCAACGACGATTTAAATAATAAATTTAATAAAACCAAGGACGTTTAATGTAAAAAATATAAAATAAAATCAAAATGAATACCGAAATTTTCGAAAATACTATTGCGCGCCAAGAGGCTTTGGCAAAAGAAATAAAAGTGTGCCGCACAAATTATAAGAAAGAGCCGAAACGACGTTTAAACCACGACCGATTAAAAATCTGGGCAGAAAAACTACAACAATTATGGAACGAGTTCGAACAGCGCGACATAGAGCTAGCTGCAAATGAAAATTTGAAAGAAACGAACTATTTTAAAGAAAAAATATATGGCTTAACGAAATTAGAGTATGACGATATGATTGCCAATATTAAACTTTTACATGGAAAGTTAGACCTGTCGGATGGAGCAGGAACGAGCAATGCAGCTAAAGAGAATCATACTGCCAATTCAGATGAAAAAGATGATGAATATGGGAATGGCTCAAAAAGTGAAGTGGAAAGCGACGTTGACGACACCAGCAACGAAAAATTCAAAACGCCAGGGGCTGTCAAATATTCGAGATTTGTATATCGGCACAATGAATTGAAACAAAGAGTGGATGAAACAGTTAATTGTTTCAGAAGTAAATCAAAACTATTTTCCAGAGAATTGGACATCATTGAAAATTACATTAAAAATGATTTGAAAAACAGAGCAGGAAGAGCTATAAAAGACATTGAAAAAATTCGCAACGATATTGCAGATGGTTTAGAAGAAGTCGGTTTTATGCTTGGTGATGATGCAACGGAATTTGAAGACATCTATGACACTTTGATTATGCGTTACAGAGAATTAAGTGAAAAAATAGATACGACAGAACACACAAATATTGAAACAGCATCTCTGAAGTTAAAACCAATCGAAATCCCAAATTTCTCCGGAACATATAAAGCATGGCCAACATATAGTGAGCTATTTAAAACAATGATTATAAACAATAATCATTTATCAAGCATACAAAAGATGCAATATTTAAAAACAACAGTGAAAGGTGAAGCTGCAACTTTAATTTCCAACATGGAAATTATTGATGGTAATTTTGAATGCGCATGGAATATTTCGACTCAACGATACGAGAAAAAACGGGCAGTGCGTGATACTCAAATGGAATTATTATTATCATTGCCAGATATGAAATCAGAAACATCAACCGAATTACGCGAATATTACGATAAATCAAAAGAAAGCATAGAATTGCTGAATGATATACCGAGTGATCAAATATTACTATATTTACTCAGGAAAAAATTACCGAATGAAACGCGAAAAATCTACGAACAATCGTTGGAAAATCCGTCACAAGAACAACATTTGAGTGAATACTTCAAGTTTTTACATAAATGGTGTCAAGTGCTAGAAGCAATTGAAGGAAATGTGAAAAAGTATGATAATCACAACAAAAACAATAAAAAAATGTTGAAAGATAAATGTTCATGTTGCGGTGAAGATCATCCAATTTTCATATGCCAAAAGTTCCGAGCGTTTAAAGTAAATAAAAGAAGAGATTTAATCAAACAAAAAGCATTGTGTTGGTTATGTTTACGTCCACAACACAAAACAAATGAATGCACTTTTAAGAAAATGTGTCCACAATGCGATAAAAAACATAATGGTCTTTTACGTATATCATACGAACAAGATAAAAAAGATAAACAACATTATAAAGATAACACTAAAAAACAAACTGGAACGATAACAAATAATAAGGTCGTTTGTGCAACAGTGAACGAAGAAAATAATATAAACATTTTGCTTGCAACTGCACAGATCAAAATAAAAACTGAATATGGTTGGTCAGAACCAATTAGGTTAAAACCAGCCGATAACTCCTTTGTAACTCAAGAAACAGAACTTGGATGGATAGTTTCTGGTTCGTTTGGAAAAAACGAACACGGATCAAAAAACGCAATATGTATGGTAGCCAGTGTCAATGAAATAGATGTAAAAATTCAGAAATTTTGGGAAATGGAAAACTAGGGGCTTCTGACTCTTTCTAAAAATTTGCAAGTGCGTCAGTACTTGCAAAAAATATCAATAAATACCCCGTACTCGCAAAGAATAGCACAATATGCCCTGTACTCGCCTATAAAGTGGCGCACTTGACCCTTTTCTATATAAAATATAATGGAGACACTCACGACCGGACTCGTAGACACTTGCGAGTTTGTATTGCTTTACTGATTTTGACATAATGCAACGTTCATTATTATAAATGATGTCACAGTCACAGAGTTCGCTTCCAAACGAAAAGCAAAATTTATTGAAAAAAAAAATTACCGAAAGATACAATAATATTTATGCGTTATTTTAATTTTTAAAGTCTGCACTAACTAATATTAATTACTATGTGAAATAATTTTTCTAAACAACAAACGTTTTGAATGATTTCCCAAACTATAGATCTAGCTGTCATATTCAATCTGTTTGACACACTTGCGCACTCGTAGTATGTGCTCGCACTAGCAATTATTATATGAAAAACTCGCAAAGACTAGCGCAACTTGCAATTTTTGTATGAAAGACTCGGCGCACTAGCGTGTACTCGCAATTTTTATATGAAAAACACGAAGGGACTTGCCAGAATTGCAGCACTCGTAAAAGTCAAAAGCCCCTAGATGGAAGAGATACCAGATGAACGTGTACATTCAACAGAAGAAAAGCAATGTCTGGACCATTTTCACTCAAATATCTCACGTAATTCAGATGGTTCATACATGGTTGCTCTACCATTCAAAGAAAATGCACCAGTGCTTGGAGATTCTAAGAGAATGGCATTAGCACAATTGTTTCAATTGGAGAAAAAATTCATTAAGGAACCTGAGTTGGGCAAATTATATACTTCATTTTTGACAGAATTAATGGATAGAGGATATATGAGGTTATGTGAAGAAAAAATAATAGATTACAACAATGTTTGTTATTTGCCGCACCATCCAGTGTTAAAACAAAGTACAACAACAAAAGTACGACCAGTGCTCGATGCTAGCCGGAAAACTTCAAGTGGTTATTGTTTGAATGATACACTCATAACTGGTCCTAGATTACAAGAGGATATATTCAATATATTAACAAGATTTCGTGTACACAAAATTACGTTTACAGCAGATATTGAGAAAATGTATTTACATGTGCATCTTAGACCACAAGATCAAAACTATCAACGTATTTTGTGGCGATCAGATCCAAATGAACCCATAAAAGAATATTGCTTATCAACAGTAACCTTTGGTCTAAACAGTTCGCCATTTTTGGCAGTTGCAACAGTTCAACATCATGCAAAAAATTTAAAGAAAATATATCCAAGAAATAATTTTAAACGATTCGTATATGGATGACGTGAGTAGCGGATGCAACAATATTTCAGAAGCAATAAAATTACAAAAAGAGATAACCCAAATTTTGGATGAAGCAGGTTTTCCCTTAAGAAAGTGGGTTTCAAACAGCAATGAATTATTGGGAAAAATTCCAGATGATCAAAAAGAAACGCAACACAATGTGTTAAATGGTTACATGTACGTATCAACGCTTGGACTCAAATGGTTTTTTGAAACAGATAGACTTGGTTTTAAAACAAGCATCGAAGAAAAAACCAAAAAATTGACAAAACGCTCAATTTTATCCCAAATTACTACAATATTTGACCCATTGGGGTTGCTAGCACCAATAACCATCTACAATAAGATAATTATGCAAGATGTTTGGAGAGAGAAAAAAGAGTGGGACGAGGAAGTAAGTGAAGAAATTGCTGGAAAATGGAAAGCGTTTAAACAACAATTATCGATCATAGATAAAATAAAACCAAGACGATGGTTGGAATGCACACCTGATGCAAGAATAGAGCTGCACGGCTTCTCAGACGCAAGCGAAGTGGCAATGGGAGCCTGTATTTATATGAAAGTTTATGAAGAAGATAATATTCATGTCAATCTTATTGCAGCCAAAACAAGAGTAGCACCACTTAAAAAAATGACGATACCAAAACTAGAGCTTTGCTCGGCGGTGTTATTAGTAAAACTAATGGATACAGTTAAAAAATCATTAAAATTAGAAATTGAAGCAAACAATTTCTGGTCAGACAGCGAAATAACTTTAGCGTGGATCAAGGGAAACTCAGATAGGTGGAAAACTTTTGTTGCAAATAGAGTGTCAAAAATACACGAGTCAAGCGAAAAGCATGAATGGAGTTACATCAATACAAAATCAAACCCTGCAGATTTAGCATCAAGGGGTACACTTCCAGATCAATTAATCAACAATACATTATGGTGGCATGGACCTTCTGTTTTGTTGAATGAGGCAAATATACCTTTAAAAGAAAGAAGTTTCGAAACAGAATTAGAACAGAAAAGAATTAAAGCCACAGCGATGAATGTGGAAGTCAACACTGATTTCATGAAGCGATTTTCAACTTTAGAACGAGCAATTCGGAGCATTGCATTTTGCAAAAAATATATAAAGAATTTAAAAGAAAAGAATGGAAACAAAAAACTTTTAAATTCAATGGAAGCAAAAATAGAAAGCGCGAAGCAAATTCTGGAAGTAAACGAGTTGGAAGAGGCAAAAATTACTTTGATAAAAATGTATCAAACAAAGTTTTATAACAGAGAAATACAAAAACTAGTTGAGAAACAATCACTACCAAAACACAGCATGTTGAAATGTCTTTATCCGTTTTTAGACAAAAATGGAATTCTCAGAGTCGGTGGAAGAATACAAAAATCAGAATTCAGCTACAACAAAAAACATCCGACAATAATACCATACGGATGTCATTTGGTGAAACTACTCATTGACGATGCTCATAAAAAAACCAAACATGGTGGTAATCAGTTGACTTTATGTCAATTAAGACATGAGTATTGGATTATATCTGCCAAGCGTGCAATCAAAACTTATCTATATATAAATACGGCAACAAAAAAAAGTTTGTGATCCCTTTTTACCTACTATGCCGTAAATATATATAGGAGAGTTATACATCAATGGAAAGGGAATGTCAACTAGATGGGGGCCGGATCTGGACTATACGGTGTGTGCAAAAGCAATTTGATGCCCAATTCAACTATTTTTTCCATGGTTTTTTTCGACTTGTGACACGGTGCATTGTCTTGGTGAAACAACACATTTTTCTTTCCCAAATGTGGTCTTTTTTTTATGATTTCGGCCTTTAAACGCACCAACAAATATAAGTCCATGCGCATCTCAAAAAACAGAGGCCAGGACCCGACCAGCTGTTTGTTGCGTGTTTGGACTTTGGTGCACTTTCACCGGGCGCTCTCCACTCAGCTGACTCGCGACTGGTCTCCGTACCGACGCAAAAATTCCGACTTTTTACGCGTAAACACCGCCAAACAGCTCTCGGAAATGTCGATTCGTTGTTGTTTTTATTCTGGCTTAATGAAACGCGGCACCCACTTTGAAAACAGCTTTTTCATGCCCAAATGTCCGTGTAATATTATGGTGAAAACACTACCTTTCGATAACTTTAAGGCATCAGCTATCTCTTGCAACTTCACTTTGTGGTTCGAAATTATCATTTTCTCGACTTTCTCGACGTTTTCTGCCGTAACTGCCTCATTTGGACGACCAGAGCGTTCAGCATCATCGGTGTCTGTACGACCACGTCTAAACTCAGCGAACCAGTATTTGACGCTTGATTTCGATGGTGCAGATTCCTTATAACACTTTTCAAGCCATTTGTAGGCTGTAACGGTATTTTTTCCCATCAAAAAACAATGATAAATCAACACATGAAATTGCTGTGAATCTTTGATTTTATGAAAACACAAAAGTAGCGTCACTTGAAGCTCTGTAACTTTTTCAGGCCAGAGACTTTTTGACCCGCCTGTTACCTTTTCATATAGAGCGCAATAAATTTTTATATAGAATGGAAAAACCCCAATACACACAGTTACATTCTTTCATTCGTCGCATCACACACAGTTCGTCATACCGACGGATGTGTGTAGCCAGTGAATAACATTCAACCGTACGCACACAACTAAACTATTGAAATGCCTGCATGAAAAAACGGTACGACTATAATGTTTTGTGATCATGTTTGGGAATTGGAATTTTGACCCCGAAAATTGAAAATTTCGTAGGGGAGGTAAGGTAATCCTAAATCTTATCGGAATGACTTGAAATTTTTTGTGACTTAATTTTTTCATGGAAAAATAATTTTCTGAAAGTTCCAATAGGAAACAATGTGAACTTGAGAGAGCCGTCATACAAATTTTTCGTTTCGACGCCGAGAAGATCCCGAAAATCGAAAATTTTGCTGGGGAGGTAGTCCTAAATCTTATCGGAATGACTTGAAATTTTGTGTGATTTATTATTTGCATCAAAAAATAATATTCTGAAAGTTCCAATAGGAAACGATGTGAACTTGAGAAGGTCGTCACACAAATGCCGTGTACGTTCTTTCAACGGATTAAAGTTTTATATTGGTGAACAAAAATCTCAAGGTCAAGGGAAACTTTTAGATGATGACAGAATATTTACGAAAAATATAGTGTATAGGGAAGTTTTACATCTCAATTGATCCCCAATCGAAAGAAAATTAAAAATGATACCAAAATTAGAAAAATATATTTTGTTAATTTCATATCTATTGAATATATCGATAGGAGAGTATGTTTTTAGCCGTTACTCAGTCATAATGTTGCTTGATAATATATTCTCCTATCGATAAATTCAATAGATATAGTAATATATTATTTGTTTTGTTATATTGAATTCATTTTTGTAGAGGAAATTCGCAAAATGCCACAAGTTCGAAAAGAACTGATGAAAACATTGGAACAATTATTTAATTTTTCGAAGGCTGCTGAAGCCCGAATTATAAGAATTTTACTTAAACCTTGATTCCAATTTGATTTGTCAATAATTTTCAATTGAAAAATAAGATGAGATCAAAAATTTTGAATTTCATGAATAAAATATGCATTTTGCTTGATTTTCAATAAATATAAATGTGTTATATTCTTTGAGTTTTCACTTTTTGTTTGGATCGTCCAATCTTGGACGACGGGGCGAACTCTAGTAACATAAAATATAGTTGTACTGTATTACCATATAGCCGTTTCAATGCTTTGGTTGTGTGCATACGAAATATAAGCAACGAAAAGAAGAATGGCCCCAAAAATGCAAACACACAGTTCGGCATATCAACGGATGTGTGTAGCCAGTTAATTACATTCAACTGTATGTATGCCGAACTGTTTGATCGTCCAATCTTGGACGAAGGGGCGAACTCTAGTATCAATAATTGCGTAACCTGCCATCGATTTAAAACGTTGCAGTCAAAACAATTAATGGGTAGCCTACCATCGGCTAGGACAAAAATAGTAGAAAAGGCATTTACCAACCACAGGTACGGATTTATGCGGTCCAATACATTTACGAATGATGGCCGCAAGAGGAGTGAAAACTCAAAAGGGATATATTGTAATTTTCATATGCTTATCAACAAGAGCCATTCATATAGAAATAGTAACGGACCAAACATCTGAGGCTTTCATGGCAGTGTTCAAAAGATTCATTGGCAGAAGGGGTCATGTTGCTCATTTGTTTTGTGATAACGGTACTAATTTCGTTGGCGCAAACAAAATTCTACAACTGGAAAACGAACAAGCAATTCACGATTACAACATGGAATTGAAAAGATGTTTGGCAAAATACAAAACCAAATTTAATTTCAACCCCAGCATAAGCCCATGGATGGGTGGAATATGGGAAAGGGGAATCAGGTCAATAAAGCATCATATGAAAAGAACAATTGGCGACAAAATACTAACTTATGAAGAGCTGTCAACCGTATTATGTCAAATAGAGGCAATTTTAAATTCAAGGCCCATCGCACCATTATCTTAAAATCCTGAGGATTTGGATGTTCTAACACCAGGACATTTTCTTGTCGGAATTGCATTAATGGCACCAATTGAACCAAATTTATTATATGAAAACCTTAATCGTTTAACACGATGGGAATTATGTAATAGAATGAAGCAAGAATTTTGGTTCAAATGGAGCAATGATTACATAGCTCAGTTGCAGCAGCGTAAAAAATGGCAAGACATTGAGAAAAATATGGAAGTCGGAGATTTAGTGTTAATAAGTGAAGAAAACACAGCACCTTTGCATTGGCCACTTGGACGGATTGTCAAAACTTTTCCAGGTCAAGATGGTTTGGTTAGAGTGGCAGAGGTGCAGATGAGAGGAAAAATCTTAAAAAGACCAATAATCAGACTATCACCGCTTCCAATTAAAGATATTGATTATGAAATAAATTCGATTCCACAAGTAAATAATAACCAAAAGATCAACAAGAAAGCTTTGGAAGAAAAACCATCAAATCCAGAGCAAAACGCGATCGAAAAACAAAACAAAGAAAATAGATCGAATACAAACCCAAGTGAAAAGCAAAAAAAAAAAAAAAAAGACAATTTGACAAAAAATAAACAAACTAAACCACGTGTTATGAAAAACATTATACAGAATACAGTGTTATGTGCATTTACGGCGCTATTATTTTTCAGTACATTTGCAAATATGACAATACTTTAAAAAACGAAACATGGATTGAAATAAATGGAAATAACTGGTTATTCAGCATTAGAAACGAATCTAATGTTACAATGAAATGTAGTGAAAATACATACAATGAAGTTTTAAGTGGCAATGGATTAATCAAGATCAGCGAAATGTGTGATGTTTATACACAAATTTACATCATAGAAGGAAAAAATACAATAACAAAAAATGCAGATACAGCATCACAACTGCATATTCATGTTTTAGCGGTGGCCGCGGAAGATAACTCTGCACTCGAGCTAATAGACAATATAATTTCTGTTTTGCAAACCAATGATGTTATTTCTTGGTATCAGCATATTCATCATATTACTTTGATCTATATGATTATTGTTGCAATGACAATAATGGTAACATATTTTTACACAAAATTAGAGCTTGCACCAGAACCTTGAGGAAAAATATAAAAGCATCAATTTTTGGCAAATCGATATCATTTTAAGATCAGCAACATGAGCATCATCATAAGCAATAGAATTTTATACCTCACCGTTAATGGAACAAGATACAAAATAACCGAAATTATTGAGAAAATGGAACCTGTTGACATCATAGATTTAACCATCGACGAAGACCAATCTCCAGATTCAACTCAACGTTCATCATCTCCAATCTATGAAAATTCACCAGTTGTTCTAAACATACCACCATCACCACCATTTGGGGAACAAGGCGGGGAATATGTTAGTGACTAGCATAATCGCACGTTTTGTTTAAGTTACTAACATAATTATTATTTTATTTCAAACAATAGATCTAGAAAGTTTTTATATTCTACACGTAATGTTTATTTTTGATAGGTCACATTCTCAATGACTAAAAATGTTTTAAACTTAAGCACGTAGATTTAGTGTATATAAGCTAAGAAAATGATGTAAAGCAGTCATTTTAATTTCAGCATAGAATAAAGCAAATCAAATAATAAAATACAGTGTTCTTATTCTATAAAGAAATAAACTCTATTGAGTATTGAGGTCGAACATGTGTCAATATGCCAGTTGGTAACACTTATTCAGCTGCATTGACAGATTTGCCGAAATTTATTTTCATTTATTGTACTGACGTGACGTGGTTGCAACCAATAGTGTTTTTTATTTTGTCGAATTATATTATATTATGTCGAATGTTTTTGATCGTATGATGGGAAATAGTGATACGCCAACTCCTTCAACATCGAGTGGCGGACGACCATGTCATAGCAGCTGGGATGGTTATGAAAAAATTAATGTGCGTGGAAGACTTGCTGCCAAATGTACCAATTGTTCGCATCAACTTACAAACACGTCACAAGCACGGCTGCTTGCTCACCGGTAAATTAATTTTCCAAATGTTTTCACATTTTTAGGTTATGGTTTGAGTTATTTTGTTAATGTGTTCTATAATGTTAATGTTTAATGTATTTTTAAGCAAAAAATGTGTTCTCGCAAAACCTGACGGTGACAATGCATTTTTGGATATGGATATGGACACAAACACAACTGTCGATGACGATGACAATTCTGAAGCTACAGGTGGCCGAGTTGTTGACATGAATGAAGATATTGAAGACTCAAACACATCAATAATGTCAATCGAATCTGCTGTAGGTGCTTCATATAATCATATATCATATCATATCGCATCATATTTCATATTATATCAGAAATTCACTTTTGCTAACTCAACGATATTGCACATTTATTCATACAGCCGACTTCACCATTGTTTGAAGCCACTGAAACAAATTCTCCGCGGTTGTTCCGATCAAATTCCCCACTGTCCACAAGCACAACACACAAATCTTTGCAAACTCCATCAAAGCAACCAAAAGTGAGTCGATTCATGGATCGAATTTCAGCTGCTGAAAATGCTAAAATCGAAGAGCTGCTCGCCGAATTCTTTTATGGTTGCAACGTGCCATTTGTTGCTTGTGATTCGATTTATTTCAAGAAATTCGTCAATTCATTGCGCCCAGCGTATACACCTCCGAATCGCAAGAAGATCGCTACGACCCTTTTGAACACAGTACATGATAAAATCGAACAAACGAACATAAACACAGTAGCCCAAATGAACAGAATCACGGCATTGCTGATCGATGGATGGACCAATTCAAATTCCAATCGAAACAACGTCGTGACTATGTTGGCAACAACAGATGATCAGAAACTATTTCTTGAATCATTCGATATGTCTAACGATCGCGAAACCGGTGATAATTTGGTGGACATTGTCATCTAATCGGTTGCTTTGGCGAAAGAACGATTCAATGCTGAAATATGCGCCGTTGTGAGTGACAATGCTCGAAACATGACATGTATGGGATCGAACCTACCGTCAACACTGATTTACACAACATGTAATTCGCATACCGGTAATTTGTTAGCCAAAGATTTCGTGGCCATCAAGAAGTATGCAGACATATTAAAAAAAGTGATGACGGTACAAAAAGATTTCAAGAGGCCGAAATTAGAAGTTCGATTGGTCAAAGCTGGAGGCAATAAACCAGTTTTATATTCATTGATTCGATTCGCCAGTTCTCGCAACGCCATCAAATCGTTTTTGAAAAATGTGCCGTACATGAAAAAAGTCGCCGCTGATGATCAAGTGGCTTCCGGTGACGAAGAAGAAGAAGTTGAAGAGGACGTGGCGGCGAGAAAGCCTGTTCCAGTCGTGACTCAACTGTTATTCAACGAGAATTTCATTGGATCGGCAAAAACATGCTCGAAATAATGGAACCAATTGGCAAGTTGAGTAATTTTTGCCAAAAGAGTACATCGTCCATCGCCGATGCAGTCGAGATTGGCTGAAATTGTTGGAAAATGCGCCAAATGATTTGCAAACGCTTGCAAACAATCGCTGCAAAACTTCCAATGTATTCAACGATGCCACTTTGACGGCGAATTTTTTGCATCCAATTTATCGCGGTCAAAAATTGTCAGAAGCTCAGAAAGACCAAGTCCAGGATTATATTTTGCAGAAATTCGACGCAGATGGCCTGGAATCTTTCCGTTTATTTTCCTCAGGTGAAGGAATTTTCGCCGCATTGAACAAGAAAATAATCACGTCACCAAAAACGTATTGGTATTATGCGAATCGGCAACACAAAGAACTCGCGGATTTCGCAACGAAATTGTTGCTGATTCCAGCATCTACAGCGCAGTTGGAGCGTTTATTTTCCAATTGGTCGTTCGTCCATAATGAAGTGCGGAACAGATTGTCAGAAGATTCATCGAAAAAACTCATCAATATTTATTTCTCCATGCGCACCAAAGACCACACAAATGAAATTGACGATGACGACAACAACAATGAAATCGATCAAATTTAATATTTACTTTTCTTATAATCTTAAAACATTTTTCAATAAATAAATCTTTCGCCACAAAATCAACAGTTTACTACATTTTGAAAACAACATAGTTTTCAAGGCCATGTTGTTTACCTTTGTTGGCAACGTCACAAAGTTGTGTTTTAAAACGTAAGGTTTACGACATGCCAACCCAGGATAGAACACATCAAATATTATTATCACAATTGAAAACTGATCAAATTTTTGCTCCTGTTGACATCGTTAATTTGATTAAACAAGCGAAAAAATCAGAGCCAAAATTCAACGTAACTGAAATGAAAACAGACGACTTCTATGCATCTAAATTATTGGAATGTCTCGTTTTTGATGGTAAGAATTCGATTGATAGGAGGAAAATTTGTTGATCCAAATACCAAAAAATTATTGATGAAAAACACAGTCCGCTTTCATTCAACTTCGTTGAATATGGTGATACGTCGACCACTACCATTCTTCTACAAAACAAATGCACTCTCCGAAAATTTACAGCGGCTAAACTCATATATTTGTATTCCGAAAAACGCCCAATTGCTCTATCGAAATATAACAATTTGCAAGCACTCTTGAAATTGATACCAGCAGAGTATCATGGCTTTTATCAAGATTTAAAGCGCGATGAAGACAATTCAGCAAAAGAGGACGCAATGGTTGAGCAACAATAAAGCGACGGGGAGGATTGTAACGAGGAAAATTGACACTTCACGTAAATATCACTCTAATTGATTATTCAATTTTTTAATAGTGAAATTAAATTGCCGCTCGCAAGCAAATCAATATTATCAGAAGCGTTAATCACATTCGAAGTTTTTTCGTCTTTCTTTATATAGATTTTGCACACATCATTTTCCGTTGAAATCGGCTACAACAATATGCTTCTTATTTTAGATTATTTTTTTATCGTGAGCAAATGTCTATAGATTTAAAAGTTATTAGACTTAAGTGACATTTCTTTAATGTTTTTTGAATGAAGGTATGAGGATTAAGCAGCACTCGAAATATCATTTTTTTTTAAATTTAATAAAAGAAACAAATAAAACTTGGTACTTACCTTGGAAATGTATCTTTGGAAATGCTTAAAAAATCAAATTAAAGGCGAGGAAATGAATGAGGAATAAATATGTATGTGTAGTAGCACACACATACACTGTGTGCGGTTTATATTGAGACAGCCTTAAGCTGTTGTGACACGTCACCAACTTCATTCTGTTGCATGCTATCAGCTGTTGTGACACGTCACCATCGGGGTGATTTGAAAAACAAGTACATGTGGCGCCACGGACTGAGTTGTAAAAATTATTAACCTTATGTCAATTGAAATATGTCTCAACAGATGGTGCTCAAGTGACAAACTAATTTCAATTAAATTTAGTGATTTAATTTCATTATATACAAATATAATAATGTAATGTACTTGCTTTCTACACATTCCATTCAAAGACTCAATTATATATGTCATATTCATTGCTCTTTTAATTGTTAATTCACCATATCATATTTGATATTTCGTGTTTGACATTTAGATTTTAGTGCTACCCGATGACAATTTTGACACAATTTGTCGTTGATTATGAAGGTTCAATTGTAAGATCATATGTAATAGACTGAGGTTGATGTGTTCAAATAAAGTGATAAAATTCGAGTAAAATTTTAGTGTACAAGCAAGTTACTATCGTTGTGTAAAATGGAGTCTTTTGAGTCACAGAACCGTTTTGATGGACACGAACACTGGGCTTTGTATGATGACAAATCATCAAGATCCTTGTACAAAATCAAAAATTGTAAGAATCTCACTCATGTTTTCTGCCAGAAGTGTGGGGTTCATTTGTTTTTTAATAAAATGTACTCACATAAATTTCATTTCTCAAATATTTTTCTTTTAATTTTCGCAAAAATGTGTCTTCTTTTTGGTTATCCATCTTGATGGTCAAGGCTGCTATGCTTCTCACGCTTTTATACTGTGCAGAGTTTGGTGTATTGTGTGTGTTTGTATTGTGCTGGTGAATATTGCAAACACCACCAGTGATGTTCAGAAACATCAAACAAGTTCACACATACACGTTTGTATTCGCCTATATTGAATCATTTAATTTGATGTTTCTAAACATCACTGGTGGTGTTTGCAATATTCACCAGCACCTTCAAAACCTTGTTTTGTCAACATCGATAATCTATTGATAAATAGCACTACAAGATATTTTCAATGATTTTAAATTTTCAAGAATAAACAATGACATAACCTCAAAACTTCCCGGCTTTTTGGCTTGGTGATATTATGACATCGAGCAACACTTATGCAAAATTAATTTGAATAAGTTGTAAAAAATTTACAAATATCACATATGATATGGCCAACTTTACAACAAAACCGCAACAAAAAATCACAACAAATGATACATTTTCAAATTTAATGCTATTTGCAATGTTAAAACAACTACATACTATAATTGCAATACCACATATATGTAAATATTTCTATAGAACGTAAATATGTCATTGTTTTATCTAGGAATTGCGAAAAACAACAACGCCATCTGTTGAAAATTTATAAACGAAATTGAGTTTCAAATATATTGACACCCGAGTCCGTGGCACCAACTTCATTCCGATGCCATCAGCTGTTGTGACATGTCACCAACTTCATTCTGATGCATGCTATGTTCTTTCTCTTTTGTCATTGACCGTCGCCGGGTGAGCATCGTGTATTAAGCGTGTGAATAAATGTAATATTGCTTCCGATAAAATCTGTATTTATTTAATTAATTCGGCGCCATCGGCAAAATATTATCATAACCCCGAGAGGATTATATTTCTGCGAACAGGATGACGCAAATATTTTTTTGAATTTCGACGTTTTTTTCGGGAAATTTTCACATAAGCTAAATGGCCACGCGTCCTTCAAAAAGTGAAATGCTGATGATTTTACAACAACAAGGTCATGAATTGCCGTCTTCTGTAACCATCGGCCGTGTTCGTGAATTATACAATTTGCTGCCGGAACATTTGAAAATTGCTACAGTGTCTCACCCAACTGACGAAATCGACGACATTAACAGTGAAAATTCGAGTGGAAGTGCAAATCTTCAGCCGTTGACGACCATTGAAACTGCCGTTATACATACGCCTTCCGCCACAGTAAGTGCTCCAAGTACGCCGAATCAAATTCCAGTGAGATTGAATACGAGTGCCGCCGCCATCCCAAGTGCTCAAGTGCCTGCCTATACTTCTGTTACTTCGGCCTTAACCTGTGCTCTACCGCTTACGACTTCCGCTGCTCCACCAAGTGCCCTCCCGACAAACAGTGATATTGAACAGCAAATATTAGTGCTACAACGGGAGCGTGATTTACTCTTGACAACAACAAGTGGACGAACTTCGACAGGCAACTTCGGCCCAAAGTGCAAATCGACCAGCAGTGCAAGCCATCGACTGCCGCTTCTTCAGCCAAGCCACCAACCGAAGGAACTTCCGCACACATACAAAATCTAGTACGTCACTCTACCGAAAATCGCATTGTCATGCGGTTTACCCGCTGCGCGGGTAACTCTGTCTGATTTTCAGTATAACTTATGGATATTAGCGTTTGCTTTGACAACTGTCATGTTTGACAACTAACGAAACACATCAGAAGGAAGCTAAAAACAGAGGTTTTCATTTATTTTCTATTCATTTTAAAACATATTCGTACAAAGAAGATTTTAGGGGGAAAAAATTTTAACGTTTACAGATACAATCAGTAATTATTAGTAAATTATATGTAAGTTTATTTGAGATTGACTAGTTGTCAATCAGTACATTTGTTCATTACACACTGGAAAAATGTTGAACAAGTTGGATTTTGTCGTTCGAACGAGATATAATAATGAACAGGAGCATATCTTATTAAAATGCCTATCACTTGATGAATATTTATCCGAATGTAAGTGTACCGTGGCTTATTTTATTATATTTTATAATTGATTTGGAGGAATATCTGATTTTTTTGCACACTTGATATTTTAGGCAAGAGAAAATTCAAGGCTGACTGGGATAAGCCCATAGTTAAATTGACCGATCCATATGGTGTCAGTATTCGCAGCAGCGAATTTAATTCAATTGTCAACAATTATTATCGTAGTGGAAGCTGTTGGATTAATATTCACATTGCAAATGATGAAGCAAACTTAGACGGTGGTTTGATTACTAGCACGGTAAACATAACCTTTGTTTGGTCTGTTTTGTGTTCAACTTTACTTTAGTTATTTTCAGGCGATCGAAAATTACATTATAAACAACGGAAGTGGAGAAATTATTATTGATTATCGGACGAAGAATCTTTTTCCTATCGCGGCAAGACGCAAAATCATTAATCACACAGCTGAATTTTTAATTGAACGCTTCGGACACAACATTTCGCAATATAACAAAATTTCAGTGGCTTTGGTGGAACTCTTCCCAATATTACAGTGCAAACGTGATGGTGTCGAGCCCTATGTAAGAGACGCATTATGACATTTTCGCAAAATAAATGTTCATGTATTTCATCCATTTATTTCAGCATACAGTTTATAACACAGCCAGTGGTGGTTTTTTGGGTACAAAATTAAAAAACATGGGAGTTTACATCGAGAAGAAAGCGTCAAATCGCAAATCGTCAACAAAAATACATTTTTCTGATGACGAAAAGAAGAAATTAGATGAAACTATTGAATACTTGAAATCGATTGTGGTCAGTGATGCTAAAATTGGTTGAAACAATGAATTATCGCCACGCATTGATGGCAAACAGTCGAATGGATATCAAAGAAACGTTTTGTTTTTTTTTTTTGCATGCCCAGAGCTGGTAAATATCAAACCTATTCTGAATTCGCATTTATTTTTCTAATTTAACTAATTAAAATAATGTTTATGGCTTACAGGTGCTGTTTGACTTCGAAACACGATATAAATTGGCTAGGCCCAATGCATTGGTCGAACAATGGGCATCGATTCATCCTGTTCTAGACAAAATACTCAAAGAGCAGTACAAAATCAACGTGCACACATTGTGGGGTCCTGAAATTCATGGAATTTTATTGTTGCTTCGTCTATTTCCTATGAGAAATACTGTTCGGAATCTAGGAATTGTGGTTTCTTTCAACAAAGCGATTGAAAAGCTGTTTGTTTTCAAAAATGTTAGTATAAAAAAATATTTTTCAAATTAAATATTCATAGCATCTACGATATTCAATTTTAGGACGCTATCTCAGTGAATGCTTTAGTGAAGAAAGATAACAATTATCCGTACATTGTAGCGATGGGAGAAAACGAGATTTCGCGGTATTTCATCGATGCAGAGAAACATTTAATTGACGTAAGAATCAGTCTTTTTATTCAAAGTATACGAAACAAATCTCAATCTCTTTTGTTTTTAGTTGCCATTGGATTTCAGTGCAATACAGGCTTTGGACTTTCTTTTCAAGATTCACTTAGTTTTGAACATCAATTTTGAACCAAACATCACAAACTCAATGCATTTTCTCAGTTTCTTCATTTACAACCTTGAAACAGTGGATTCATCAAAGATTAAATCGACAAATAAAATGCATGAGATATTTAATTTGATCAAAGCGTTTGCACCAGAGTCGTAAACAGACTGATCGATGATTAAGGCTGTTCATGATTGGCGAATGGCAAAACGAAAATCGATAGAGACGCAGATTTTATTACCAAAAATTTTTTAATCGATTTGCATGTAAATTTACGTGATATTTAGTAGTCATTTATGATCCTTCCAGTGATCTCATTTAAGCGTTGAATCGTTATGGAATACCAACCTTGATTCATTATCGTTACCGTTTAGTGGTGTAAAAGAGTTTTTTATATAATGTTAACACGTTTCACTAAAAATTTAATAAAGAGAACAACTATTTTGATTAAAAAATTTATTCATGAAATATTTTGAATTGATTTTTTGTTCATTTCAAAATAAAACGATTTGTGTATTTAAATCAACATAATAAGAATAATTTTAACAACTAATGCCAAAGCTGGTATCGAAAT
Source organism: Obolodiplosis robiniae (assembly GCA_028476595.1). Lineage (NCBI taxonomy): Eukaryota > Metazoa > Arthropoda > Insecta > Diptera > Cecidomyiidae > Obolodiplosis > Obolodiplosis robiniae. The sequence goes on along the minus strand of CM052014.1, from coordinate 30,654,755 downwards.
TCAAGATTTTCTTCAATGATATACTCTTTACCGTGAAAGATTTTACTCTCATACGGGGCTTTATTTGTCAAAGTTGCCAAATTTATGATGATAGATTCACACTCACTCTTCTCTTCTACTAAAAAGCTGTTCAAAAACTCATCAAAAGACATCACCTCATATTTTTTACTCAAAAAGTAATACTGATTTTTGGAACAAACAATATTTTGGATTTGATATAAAATAGAATCGTAGACGAAAAAAAAGCCTATTTTGTATTCATAGTTATTGCATCGAACATATTTGGTATTCATTAAGTCAGTTAATATTTCAGCGTGTAATAGACCTTCATATTGGTCAAAATACTCCTGGGTCACCGGTGTCAGTTTTTGACAAACGATTTCATTCTGACATATGGCACCCTTGACACACAGCTGTTTCTGATTTTTCGTCGCTAAGCTCTTATTAATGTTTTGAAAATTGCGAGTTTTTTTTACCATATTTTTAAAGATTTGGTGTCTTGCTTCGTACCGTATGGTACTCATATACACGACAGGTCTCACCAATCGCATTATAAGGGAATAATGTAAGAGAAAATGCAGCTTTGGAATTAATGATTGCTTAAATATTGCTATCATGCACTCCAAAAACAATGTTGTGAGCGTATCAAGACGTTGCAGCGATTCGGTTCGAATTTCGAAGGAGTAAATTATCACTAATATTTTGAGTAACAATTGAACACACTTCCAACAGGATTCAAGTTTTGGATCATCTTTGAATCTATGCAAAACGAAGGGCAAATTCCGGAACAAGCATAAACATTGTGTGCCATTTTGTCCAATGCTACGGCTTTCAAGTTTGATTTGACTCGGGATATTTTTTCTATTCAGCCAACCATATTCATATTGATTAAATATACCTCTGAGTTCATCAATTGAAAAGATTTTGATTGAAAAACAGTGTTCAAAAAAGAAAGTCAATAAATGTGGAATCGATCCCTCATTGTTATCATGAAAAATATCGGCTGTTGGATTTGTGGTTACGTGAAAATTTTTCAACTCATTCAGAACACACATGTGCTTGATTCCTTTTGTTTCGGCATAAGAGACCTTTTCTGAATTTTCAACTATTTTTAAATATTCATCATAGACCTTTCTCGTTCGCCATTTCGAAATATCATCAACGGTGGTGGATTGACATTCAGACTTAGACCGTATACAGAATCGGCAGTAGTACGAAGCAGAAAAACTTGATGCAAATCCCAATCCAACGTTCGCACCAAGATTGTCGAACGATAAATGTGTTAAAATTGCTTTGATTACACCATGATTGCTAGTTTCTATGCCGTGAGATTCCAAGTATTTTAAATCGTTAACAATTGGGCGCCAAATATTGTTGAAGTCAGTTGTTTTGGTTTTAAGGTCATTTGAATAAATCAAGCAAACTAAAAAAATGTTGTTTGTCTTCGATGAGAACTCCCTTGGTAAATTTCTGATGGTGAAATAAACCGCACAAATTTTATGAACGCCTGCCTTAGACTGTAATGGGTTGCAAACCTCAAACTCATCCGCATATATTTGAAGCTTCAAACAAAACGGATCATTTCGATGAATCAAACCTTTAAAGGTTGAACCACAACAAAAATCATGAAGTTTGGTGTCGTCGCAGTCATGAGTTTGTGTGTAGTTATACTTGAATAGTCTTCAAATTCAGGTGACATAAATAGCACTTTCAAAGTGTCATTTATCGGAACATATTGAAACGTGCATTGAATTAGACGTGGTACTCTGAACACCCTTCCATTTTTTTTCACTTTCTTCCGTTCCCAACGTAGTCCTATAGCTACTTCTTTTGGTGCCACATAACGATCATTTGATTCAAATTGTTTGTTTCGTTTGTATGTGGATTTTTTCTCATTCAGCTGATTGCAAACTAGATTTTTAACTTGATCCGCAACATGTTGTACAGAGCTTGAATCATTTTCTTCAATTGATGCAACATACAATTCCGAACATTCTTCGATCAATTTCTTCACTGAAGCATAAACACCATTTGTTTCCAACTCATTTAAGTTTAATGAATGTATTGAAGCATGGAATGTGATCACTGCATCCTTTGCTCTTTGAACAGCTACTGATGTTTTCGATTTTTCAGGGCAATCATAGACGAATGTAGATTTTTCATGATCATATAATGTCGAATCGTTGTCGCCTTGCGAATCAAATTAATGCATAAAATATGATAGCTCGGCTCTGCTGCTGTTATTAGCCTTGAAATGAAAATACTCAATGAAATTATATTCATTGATTGTTATAAATTTGTGTACCTCTGACATTTGACAACATTCTTCTGAATTGGTCATTTGACAGCTCTTTGAAATTTCGCTTTCAGGCACCAAATCAGATACATAAAAGTTCTCGGGCTATTGTTATTGGATTTTCAAAAAAAATATATAGATTCGAATTTATAATGATTCATTTAATTGATTTATGTGAGATATACCTCCGATGAAATGATACACTTTTCCAAATGAGCATTGAATGATCGAAAATTATGAAAATATCTTTTACAACCGTTGTTTTTTACACAATAAATAGGATCCTTATTTTCCTTCACAAAATGCTTCTTTCTTAGATGTGCGACTACGCTTTTCTGCTCAGAAAATAATTCAGAGCATTTAAAACATTTGAAATCCATTGCTTGAGTTTGGTTTGTTTTCTTTTGCTTTGTGTTGTATAGTGAAACGTCAAACGTGCCGATAAACGTATGTCACACACAGCGATGTTTATACCTCAAAACGTATAAAATAACCCGTGCAGCGGGTAATCCGTGTGACAGTACGATTTTCAGTAAAATGATGTACTAGATTTTTTATGAGTGCGTTCGTTGCTATAACTGTTCTCGTTATGGGCACATGTCCAGTGCTTGCCCCGAACCAAAACGACCTGATGGCTCGTGCTTCCGCTGTGGTGGATTGGATCACCGTTACAGAGACTGTCCGCACCGACCCAATAACAAATTAACACCATCTGCCGCCCAGGGTGCTGCTTGCATCGAAGACACTGCCGACTTAGTTCATCAGATGGATGCTTTCAGCTGGGTAAGTGTTGCTTTAGGATGTACCGACCATGAATGTGCCAAGTTTGAGAGTGTGTTTTCTCTTTTCGATTCCGGTAGTCCTAAGTGCCTAGTTAGACGATCAACAGTGCCAAATTTTCCGGGGACCACACTAACCACGACCCGATACCGTGAACTTATGAAAATTCCCGTGGTTTCATACGGTCAAATTCCTTGTTACTTTAAGATTCAAAATAAAACGATTCTCCATAATCTCATAGTGGTACATGACGGGGCCATATTTATGCCATTGATCATTGGTCGGGATTTCCTTCAGAAAGCCGTCATATCTCTAATATTAAGAAAATATTGTTATTCCAAAAATAAATTTCTGAAATTAAACCACTCTGGTAAATTGAACTAAAAATTGAAGAAAACACTCGACTCGCTTGGTATATTCAGGTCTTCCGATAATCTTGTCTACGAGTCCGATACCCTTACGCCCAAACGTGATGTAGTTAGTGATAGTAGGATCTCTGATGAATCGGATCAGTGTTTTGATTTATTGTGTGCTATTGATATTGCTTCTGAAACCGAAGAATTATTCAACGTCAATCGACTCCTTCCTGCTGACCAATTAACACTGTTTCGCAATGCTATTCGGGAAGCTTACTTGAACACCCCTTCTGATTCGGTAGCCAACAATGATTTTTGTGTAAAGCTGGAATTAACTGACCATACGCCTATCTACCGCCGACCCCGCCGCCTTTCTTATCATGAGCGTATAAAGATACGTGAAATTGTCGACGACTTACTCGCAAAAAACATTATACGACCTAGTAATTCCCCGTATGCTTCCGCTATAGTGCCAATACGGAAAAAGAATGGTGAAATTCGAAAATGCGTGGATTATCGCCCAATTAACAAGTACATTTTACGTGATAATTATCCCCTTCCGCTACCTGAAGACTGCCTTGAACATTTGGGCAATAAAACTTATTTTACATTACTCGATTTGAAAAGTGGATTCCATCAACTGAAGATGCACGAAGATTCTATAAAGTACACTTCTTCCGTAACTCCTGATGGCCAATACGAATACTCACGATTGCCTTTCGGTTTTAATATTGGGCCTGCTGTTTTTCAGCGATATATCAATAATATTTTGCGCGACTTAATCAATAGAAATCTATTGGCAGTGTATATGGACGATATAATTATTGCTTCGGGTAATTTTGAGACACATATGACGACTGTTGTGGAGGTGCTTAGACGATTACGAACCCATGGATTGGAACTTAATCTTGGAAAATGTGTATTTGCAGAGAGAGAAATAGAATATCTAGGCCATCGGGCCATTGAGGCTGGTATTCGACCCAGTGATAGACATATTGAAGCTATTCAACGATACCCAGTGCCCCAAAACCGCATGGAATTGGAGGCGTGTCACGGGCTTTTCTGCTTCTTCCGACGTTTCGTACCCAACTTTTCGAAAATTGCTCACCCTCTGCTTGCATTCTTACGTCGTGACACTCCGTATGTCTTTTCAGAGGAATGTATGCAGGCTTTTCTTACCCTCCGACAAAAACTCATCGAAACGCCCGTTATGTGTATATTTAACCCCAATCGGGAAACTTAGGTCCATTGTGATGGCAGTGCCAAGGGATTCGGGGGCGCCCTAATGCAAAAGCAAGACGATTCTAAATTCCATCCAGTAGCTTACTTCTCGAAATCTACCTCCCAATCCGAGAAAAATCTGCATAGTTACGAATTGGAAACCCTAGAGGTTGTGTACACATTGAAGCGGTTTGCTCCTTACTTGGATCAACGACCCTTTAAAATTGTAACTGACTGTGATGCATTGGCAAGAACATTAGCAAATGAAAACGGATTGACCAAAATTGCACGTTGGATACTATTTTTGGAGGGTTTTAATTACAAGATTATCCACCGCCCCGGAAGACTTATGAGTCATGTGGACGCCCTCAGCCGTATTGAACATATTGCCCTGGTTGACGACTTAGATATTGACTTTCAATTACGAGTTGCTCAGAGTAGAGATCAGGAAATCTGCCGCCTTAAATCACAATTAGAAACTTCCGAAAACAAAGAGTACGAACTGACGAACGAAATTGTATACCAGATATCTCCTTCAGGCCGACGACGACTATATCTAGGGGCTTTTATGTTAAATTGTATATATACTATAACCATGAATAAAACGATCATGAATTGAAATACATTTAAATATGTCGATATAATGTCTATAAGTGCATATATATTACGTATATATCGCATATATTTCATTTATCTGTCACTTTTAGGATTCTGTCATAAAGACATCTGAAGTTGACATTTGACATTTATTTAAAATACAACACTTTCATAGTAAAATATATTTCTGAATATTTGAAAATTAAACGGTGCAATAGGAATAAATAATAATAATAATAATATGGCTAAACACACTATATTTCATTTAAATGAAGAACTGATAGGCGAAGAAATTCCAAAATCGTTGATATATATTTTAACCGAATCGGGTTATTCTTCGAAGCTAGCTTTGAAAACATTGAATTCCGACCAAATCGTTCGAATTGAAGAATATTTTCAGAACAATTACGAAAAATTAAAAAATGGATTGGCTGGTACAGTGTACGAAAATATACGTCCATTTAAAATAATCCCGGGTCACTGCGGTATCATCATGAGCCTTCCGAACTACATTAATCAATTGATGAATGCAACGACAATTCCAGCTAAGAAAGAATACACAAATACAGAAAAGTTTTCATTCGTTCTAAAAAAGTTGATCGAAATTGCAGAACAAAATTTTGGTAGACACCCAAAAGGCCGCAGATTTGACGACAGTATACAATATTTTGCCACGTATGTTTACATGATGTGCGGCAAATCATGTTACGAAACACTTAGTGCCAATTTGCCCATTCCACAAGCGAATACAATATGTAAGTTTACATTTACGTACTTGAACAAAATAGTGATTTTATTATGGATATTATCTCGTATAGTGAGCTACATCAATCACAATAAATGCCAAATTGTGGAAGGTCAGCTTAGATGCGCGGAACTGTTGGAATACCTACAAAGAATGAAGTTGGAATTAAGAGTTTGGCTATGCGAAGATGGCACTGGCATAAATGCCAAAGTTGAATACCATCCTTCAACCAATCAGCTTGTTGGAATCGTACTTCCTGTAGATCACAAAACTGGAATGCCAGTACAATATTCATTTGTTGCTAAGACAGCTGAGGATATCGAGAAATATGCAAAACAACCATTATCTCCTACAGTCTATGTCGTTCTAGCACAGCCCATGAAACCAAACGTTCCACCATTTATTTTGCTTGTATTTGGAACAGATAATAAGTTTACATCTATGAACGTAATGAAGCGCCTTGAATACACGAGCGGAGAATTGAAAAAGTATATTATTGAAATGAACAGATTAAATTTCATTATTTTTGGTTCAATATTAAGAATATACAAAATGATTTTCAGGTATGGAATAAATGTGGAAGGATTTTCAGCTGATGGTGACTCAAGATTGCTGAGCAGCATGTTATACTACACAAAGCTTAATTTGCTTGAAGATCAAAATGCCGAAACAGAAACTGGTCAATGCAAATCGTTTTTATGTCTTCAAGACACAATTCACATTGGAACTAAATTACGCAACCGTCTTTTGGTAAACTCAATACTTTTGGCGCTGGGCAATAAATTGGTTTCATTATCCCATCTAAAACTTTTGATTAATAATATTCCCAAAGAAACGCATGGTCTTGTATATAAAGACATTTGCCCAGATGATCGGCAGAATTATCGATCGCTGGAGAAAATGATGCAGCACCGGGTTTACGACGCTCTATCGCAAAACATTATTGGGAGTGAAGGCACAGTTATGTACTTGAAAATTTGCGAAAAAGTCACGTCGAGTCTTACTGATGAACGATTGAAGCCAGAAGAAAGAATTTTCAAGCTGATGTATGCCATTTACTTTTTACGCGCATGGCGAAGATGGCTTCAAAAATCAAAATTGTCAGTGGGGGAAAATTTTATCACAAGAAACGCCTATTTATGCATAGAATTGAATGCAGCCAATTTAGTCTTACTCACCAAACGGTTTCGTGACCAAAATCTCGAAGAATTGTTCATGCCGACCTTATTCAACAGCCAACCGAATGAAGAAACTTTTAGACAATTAAGATCACTCAGCACAATGAACGTTACGAAAATTAATTTTAGTTTACTTGAACTATTCCACCTCGTAGGTCGAGTAGAACTGCAAAATGACATTATTTACTTCAAGTTGGCAGGAACAGATATTCTATTTCCTAGAAACAAACTCAACCAGGCTCACGTAAATCAACACAAATTGCCATCTGATGTCGAAATTTCAGAAACAATTCACAAAGCAAAAAGAGCAGCGATGGAAAATGCCTTGAAGTTTGGTATCGATATTAACATTTCGGAAATAAATTCGTGCGACTTTTTAAAGCTTGATGATTTTCAATGGAATCAATTTTCATTCGATGAGACAGGAAATGATGACAGCGATGAAGAGGTCACTGAATCTCGCGAAGAGGATTTTACGAACTCGATGGTTGAAATCACGCTGACGAATGGAACAAAAAAGACAATGAGAAAATCAACATATTTGTGGACCTTAACGGACCCAAGAAATAATTTGAGCAGTGATCGACTCAAACGGGTGCAAGGTGTTAAAATTAATGAGAAATCCAAAGAACCAAAATCAACGTCCCGACGACTAGTGTTTCGAAAGGACACTAATCTCACTGAATCAATTCTAACTCTGCTGAAATGTGACACCATCCAAATAGGAGATTGGTGCATATTTGAAATCAAAAAAAAAGTTTTTGTTTTGGGTAATATTTTATCATTTCGATATATTCAAGGACGTACAAAAAAAGAAAAACAATACTCTTGGGAATTTGCCCCAATTAACGTAAAGACAAATGTGAAACCACGTGGGGTTGAAATGTTGGCATCCTGGTTCAAAATTGAATCAAGTCCAAATTTATTCCCAATAGACAAAGTAAATAGTTTTTATATTGATATTAAAAAATATGTTTTTAATCTGAATTGTGCAACCATAAAATCAGAACAAAATTCTGGCTGTATATCATTCACAAACGATGTAGAGGTTTTAAGACGATTCCAAGAGCAATTATCGCGATTTTCAAATAAAATAAAATAACTTTGTTCAATTCAATTTTTTGTTGATAAAAATTTTTTATTAAATAAATATGTGATCGTCCCATAAAATAGGAAAAATATGAAAGTAAATAAATTATTGAACTATAAAAGTAAATAAATTATTCGTATCATTTATGAATAGATTTATTGCATCATTTTGATCACTTAATTTATGTGCATGGCGCAGAACTAATCAGTTTTGAATGATTATTTAGCCAAAGGAATGTGTGTAATTATGTGAGTGTTTTATTGATGATCTTAAAATCTTGCGAAATAGCGTATTATTTTTTTTCTTGGTAGCGTATCACTTTCTTAAGTGTGAATACACCAATGTGCTTTTTAGCATCTTTGCATACTATCTGTTCTTTCTTTTGTTTTGTCTTCCAAAATTTACATTTTTTTTCATTACTTTTAGTTATTAACTTTAACTCTTTTTTCTTTTGTTCATTTTTTATGATTGACATTTTTGTATTGTCAATGATGTGATTGACACTGTATTTTTCTTCCATACATTCATATTCTGAATTCTTTTTTCCCTAAATTTTTGAGTTGACTTAATAAAGCAAATTTTATTTGCACTAAAATGAATGTTTACGTAATTTAAATAACGCTGATTTTGAAGGTGGTTTCAATTCATATTACCATCCTTTTCTTTTTTTTCATTTTTTATGTTTGATATTTTTGTCTATTGTATTTTTCTTCCATACATTCATATTCTGAATACTTCTTTCCCTAATTTTTCGAGTCGACTTAATAAAGCAAATTTTACATGCAGAAAAATGAATATTTAAGTAATCTAAATAATACTGATTTTAATGTATGATGAAATGTATTTGATTGATCAAATTCTTGCGTTTAGTTGTTAATGCGTTTGCTGGCACACAGTTCGTTTGCGTAATCCCGAAGTGCTTAAATACGATTTTCCTGGTTGCCACAACGAATTTTCAGCAATTCTTGAAAATTAGGAAAATAAATAATTAAAAAAATGTGTAATTATTGGGCGACAAAAAAATTATTTTTACCATGGACAAAATCAATAACATCGCTTGAGATATCATTAGCCTTTAAATTTTCGTCGTCATTAAGTGCCAGCAATAATGCAAAAACGAAACGTTTGTCAATGTTCGTGTCAGAATCATGTGGTGGATTTTTCCAGCTGATAAATTTTGAAAACACCATATGTGGAATTTCAAAGAGTCTTCCACCAATTTTGTATGCTCGACCAGTTTTCTACATGTGAATAAAAAGCCATTGTTTTAAATAGGAAATGGCTCGAATAAAAATACGGAAAATTTAGAATTTTATTTGTTTAAAGAAAACTCACTGTTTTGATGAACGGGATCAATCCAGATATTTCGTCGGGTTTTTCCATTTTGATGAGGCCATAAGTATCATCGGTGGCGCGTAATGGTCTTGGAATGCCCTTTGATGATACCGTTATTTCCATGTCGTCGACGATGTGAACTGTGAAGTCGTCAAGCGCTTCAAGAATATCTGAGTTATTTACACGATGTAATTCGTGAATAGGTAAAACGGGTTTTACGTTTTGTTCTGATTCTGATTGGTAATTTGAATTTTCAAATGAAATTTCTGGAGTTGTATCATTTGGACCAATGCAAGTAGAATTAGCACTTGTTGAGGTCACACTGTCATTCAAACTATTTTGGTTTGAAGCGTTAATGGGTTGGACGACCGAATTGTCATCGTTGTCATAATGAACGTGTGTCGAATTGGAACTTGACGATGCACCACAATCATTCAACGAATTTTGGTTACGATTGTTAAGATCACCTGAACATACAGATTTGTTCAGATTTGCATGCAAAGAATCATTATTAGATAAACTGTTGCTTGCAACTTGAATTTCATTTTGGTTCGTTTCACCAACTTTGTTAACATTACGGGCGTCAAAGTGAATAGAATCACCTGGTTGAGCCGTATTGTTATCCAATTGATTTTGGACTGACACATTAACGCTATGGATGTTCAGATTATCATCGTCGTCAGAATCAACACCCAATGAATTACCACTTGATGATACCGCATTATGATTTGAATCATCGATAATAAAATCAGAAATATCCATGGCCACCGATTTGTTATGATCAACACTTTGAGAATCACCGTCAATTGAAATGGTTTTGGCGATGCTTGTTTCACTTTGGTTTGGTTCAACGATTGTATCGACGACATTTGGACGAATTGAATCAGAATCATTATTTGGTGCAGCTGTATCTTGGTTCAATTGATTCTTACTTTGTGCATCACTAACCACATCGCCTGAGACATTTTCGTTTTCCGTATCATTTCGTGATGAAATACCGTTGGATGAACCAGCTGCTTCTAATCCACTTTGGTCTGTTTCGTTAATAATTATGTTCTCCTCAGAATCATCGTTGTCAGTGTTGCTGTCTTTACCGTTATTCACTTGATCAGGTAGTGGTTTTTCAACTAAACGTTTTTTGTTGTACACTGGTGGTGTAACATGGCGATGACTTTGGATGTATTTCAATGCGCCGTTTTGCGATGCTTTAAATAAAAACGTCACATACTTTAATTGAAAATTCTTATACAAAACATTTTTATTAAGAACTCACCTTTGTATGCTTTCAACTTCACACGGAAAAGTCCATCGCCGTTCAAATTGTCACGAAAATTTAGGTCGAAATTTGGTTGAAAATTACCGTTCGGTAATTCGTCGTCGAAGGCATCTTCGTTTGTCGTGTAGAAACACGTAAATGTTTGGGAACTGTTTACACTATTATTATAGAACTTTTCTTTGTGTTCTTTAATGTTTTTCAACCATTGTTTTGGAACGATAAAATTTTTTTTCAAATCAATAAAATAAGCGATGTAATACATTTTCGTTTTTTTTAATGTTCAACAAGTGTTCAAAATATGTATCTCTTTATGACGGTTTGTTCACGCAGAATGCTCTGGAATGAGTTTTGGCGGTTGTTTTGGCGCACACTGTTTGACATTTAATTTCAATTCAACTTGACTTGAAGTATTGATCTAGTTATCGACTATAGATTCACCATTCAAAATGTTTCCGATCATTTCATTGTTTTTTGTTTTCTGAATTTTGTTGGTGCAATTTTTCAAATGTGCTTGGTAGTTCCCAATGATCCAATTTTTATTGTATGTGCACGGTATTTTTCTATCGCAAAAAATGCACTTAACAATGCACTTGATGGAATTGGTTTCAATGTGAAAATCAAAAACGTGTGCGGCAGTAATTTTTCCTGATAAATTTTTCACTGTAGCAAATCGGTTGATTTTAAATATCAACTGTTGTTGGATTTCTGTAGTGTCAATTTCTATTATATTTTTCACAACACTTCGTTGGTGGTTCAACTCTAGGTCCAACTCACATTGCACTTCATTTCGTTGGTGGTTCGATGCTTCAGCAATCGTTTCGCTGAATCTACGTTTTTTTAACTTTCTTGGTTGCTCCGTCGTTGTGATTTTGGCACAAAAATCAGGCAAACTTGTAATTAATGCGGCATGGCCGGGTAAAAATACGAATTTGTTTAATTTTTCGTATTTCGTGCCCTTCAAAATGTTACTAAAACCACTTCTATTTTCATTGATGTAGTTTTCGATTGATTGTATAGATGATGGTTGTATTGAAAGTAACGCTGCTTTTGTATTAAATCCTGCTTCCGTCAAAATGTTAACTTGTTTATCTTCAAATTTCTCACCAATATGTTTTTCTATCGCTCGAAGAACATTTGCTTTCGGCTACATAAATATATATTCAAACCGTTAAAAATAAATAATAATTTTGGCCGTTTTCTTCCACATTTATAGTGTATAACTATAGTGAATAGCTATAAAATTTCAGATTACCATTTTGACAGCAGCATTTTTTGATATAATAGCAACAAATATCACTAATTTAACTACTGATTTTATCTTAAATATTTTTCCATTCACACAGCTGATAGAACTGACACAACGAACTGAATCTCTTTTAGTCGTTATTTCAAAATGTCAATATTGCAGAGCAGTTTTGACAGACACAAAACATCTGGATGTATATATGACGTATAAGTCATATAAAGCGTATATATTGAATATAAACGCATATAAACTTATATATGTGTGCATATCATTGTAAAAGTAGTAGGAACCGGCGTGTAATGCATATATAACGCTATTGCAATGTGTACATAAAAGCCCCTAGGACTATATGTCGGGGTGAGAGTAAAAACGGTCAAAAACATTTTATCTCCTGCATGAGCATGACGTAAGATGTTTTTAACCGTTTTTACTCTCAGCCCGACATATGTCCCTAGAGAAATGATTATTAACGTTATTAGATGGACACACGAGAAAATAGGCCATTTGGGCACAGATAAATGTTGTGATGAGATCAAGAAACATTACTGGTTTCCCCTGATGAAAACACGTGTCCAAAATTTCATACGAAATTGCTTAAAATGTATTGTGTACTCAGCTCCTGCACGGAAGAATCAGCGAAATCTCTTCAGTATTCCGAAAATTCCATTGCCTTTTGACACCATTCATGTGGATCACTTGGGTCCCCTTCCGTCCGTAGTTAACAAAAAAAAGCACATCTTAGTGATCATTGATGCATTTACCCAATTTACGAAACTGTGCGCAGTTGCAAAGACGAACAGTAGGGAGGCCTGCATAGCCCTACAGAATTATTTTGATAATCATAGCCGACCCCGGCGAGTTATTAGTGATCGTGGAACTGCCTTTTCGTCACATGAGTGTGAAGAATTCCTAAAAAAGAGGAATGTCGACCACGTACTTAACGCCACCGCTTCTCCACAAGCAAACGGCCAAGTGGAAAGAGTGAACCGTGTCCTTACGCCAATGATAGCTAAGTCATGCGAAAAATTCGGCCATGTAGATTGGTCATACACACTTCGAAATACCGAACACATTCACACAACCAACGGAGAGACGCCAGCTGTCCTCCTTTTCGGGACCGAACAGCGGGGTGATAAAATTGACGAGTTGGCCGAATATTTAGAAGAGCGTAACAGTGTAGTGAATCGCGATTTGTGTAAATTAAGAGAAATAGCCGCGGAAAACATAGCCAAATCACAAGAGGCTAACAAAAATCGGTTTCTGAAGCACAATAGCCCTGCCGTAACTTATGAAAAGTGGGATTATGTAGTGATCAAACATACAAATACCACCCCAGGAGGCAATAAAAAATTCGATCCGAAGTATCGGGGACCCTATGTTATCGAAAAAGTGCTGCCGCATGATCGATATGTGGTGCGAGACATAGAGGGTTGTCAAATCACCCAAATACCATATACTGGTATATTGCAAGCTAATAAACTTAGGAAATGGGTATTGGAATCGGACGACCTGATTGAAGAAAAAAGTCCCGAAGAAACACTTATCGAGTTGGAAATAGAACCCATAAATATAAGTGAGGAATATTTGGATGAAGATAGTAGTTAACTTGAAAATTCTGTAATTTTTTTCATTATTCAGACTTATGTAAAACAAATTGAGGTCAATTTGATCATCAGGATGGTCGAACTGTAGTAGCACACACATACACTGTGTGCGGTTTATATTGAGACAGCCTTAAGCTGTTGTGACACGTCACCAACTTCATTCTGTTGCATGCTATCAGCTGTTGTGACACGTCACCAACTTCATTCCGATGCTATCAGCTGTTGTGACATGCCACCAACTTCATTCTGATGCATGCTATGTTCTTTCTCTTTTGTTGCTTCCGATAAAATCTGTATTTATTTAATTAATTCGGCGCCATCGGCAAAATATTATCATAGCCCCGAGAGGATTACATATGTATCAATGATTCTTTGGCATTGTAAGTAATGAAAGAGAGATAGAGTTGAATGAAATTTTTTTTTTTTCATAATATACAACATAAATCCATCGCATATAGCTAAGCGACATACAATTTTGTTGGTCAAATAAAGCGGCATACTCGCGCGTTGTTCTGCAAAGACACGGTCAGGCTCCGTCGCAAAGCCAAACGACACAAAATTACGTTACTGGAACAAGGCAGAATATCGCCACATTGATAGAACCATACGCGGTGTTAAAAAAATGCATAGACAATTCTAGCGTAGAGCGAATATGTCGCTTTGCTCCGTACTTTTTTTCAGTCGCGGTTAGAAGTGCGAGCGTGTAATATGTTCTTTTTATTCTAGATTCATTGGTTTATTTAGTTAAAGGTTTGACATTTACGAAATGATGGGACGTTAAACGCTTGAACAAAATTGGAAAATATTGAAAACTTACTTCCAAAAATAATAAAAAAATATGAAAAATCGTCTTTTCGAATGAAGCGCATTTTCACCTCGGAGGCTATGTCAATAAGCAAAATTTTCGCATCTGGGGTTCGGAAAATTCATACGTCACCATTGAGAAGCCAATGCACCCACATAGAGTTACGGTTTGGTGCGGGTTTTGGTCCGGCGGCATCATTGGGCCATTTTTCTTGAAAATGAACAAGAAGCCGCCGTTACAGTCAATGGTCAGCTTTACCGTGCCATGCTCAACGAATTTCTGTTTCCAAAAATTGAAGAGGATGACATGGACGGTATTATTTGGTTTCAACAGGATGGCGCAACAAGCCACACAGCCAACATAACAGTCGAACTTTTGGGCACCGTTTTCGAAAATCGAATAATCAGCTGAAATTCTGAAGTCAATTGGCCGCCTCGGAGCTACGATTTGAGCCCGTTGGACTATTTTTTTGTGGGGAGCTGTTAAGGACAAGTGTTACGCTTACCATCCAGAGACGATTGAAGCTTTGAAACATTAAATCAAAGTTGCCATTCAGGAAAATCTACCCGGAACAATCTGAGAAGTACTTGAAAATTGAGTTGACCGAATGGCGTACTGTAAGGGCAGTCGTGGCAGTCATATGAACGATATCGTTTTTCATTCTTAAATAACAAAGTCCAAGCTGGAATTTCGAAAAATATTCATTAGTTTTTTTTTATAAGCAATTCAAATTCCAAATCTGCAATGGACCACCCTGTACATTAGAAACATTATTAATTTTCACTTCGCGACGAAAAAGAATTCCAAATTTGCCCTGTTATCAAGTGCAACAAAAAGTTATTCAAAAGCGTCGAAAAATACATATTCGGAATAAAGATATCAACTGCTTCAAAATTGATATATATATTTTTTCTTTTCCGCACACACCACAGTGTGTGGTAAAAGTATTTCGATTGGTCCAAAAAATTCAAAACGCTCGGAATTAGTTTTCTATGCGTTTTGAACCTAGAAAATACGATTGCAACCATTCCCGGAGCAATTTTTTGTCCGTGTGTGGTACGTTGTCCGTTGTACGTTGTCCGTTGTCCGTTGTACGCAAAAATTTGTCAACACGATAACTCAAAAAATTAATTTGAGAATTGACCAAAAATTTACACACACATTTGTCTTCATTAGGAATAGAAACCAATTGATTCTCAGCCTAATCGGATAATTTTTTCGGGTAGCTCTAGTGGAGTGGAATAAAAAAATGGGCTGTTTTTCAATATAATTACGAAAAATTTGTATGGGGACTATGACTATTTTGCATTGTATCATTATGAAACTTTCAGAATATTATTTTTTTATGAAGAAAATGAGGCACGCAAAATTTCAAGTCATTCCGATGAGATTTAGGACTACCTCCCCTCCAAAATTTTTGATTTTCGGGGTCTTTTCGAGGTCAAAACAGAAAATTTGTATGGCGAATATGTTAAGTTTACCTTGTATCCTATGGATACTTTCAGAATATTTTTTTTTTATGAAAAAAATTAGTCATGCAAAATTTCAAGTCATTCCAATAAGATTCAGGACTACCTCCCCTGTAAAATTTTCGATTTTCGGGGTCTTTTCGAGCTCAAAACGAAAAATTTGTATGGCAGCTATCTCAAGTTTACATTGTAACGAATTGAAACTTTCAGAATATTATTTTTTCATGAAAAAAATGAGTCGTGCAAATTTCAAGTCATTTCAATGGGATTTAGGACTACCTCCCCTGTAAAATTTTCGTTTTTTGGGACCTTTTCGAGGTCAAAACTGAACATTTGTATGCCGACTTTCTCAAGTTCACATTGCAACGAATTAAAACTTTGAATATATTATTTTTTATGAATAAAATGAGTCATGCAAAATTTCAAGTCATTCCGACTAGATTTAGGACTACCTCCCCTGCAAAATTTCGGATTTTTGGAGTCTTTTCGGGGTTCTTAAGTTCACATTGTTTCCTATTGGAACTGTCAGAATATTATTTTCTATGTTTTTCAAGTCATTCTGATGAGATTTAAGACCAGCTCCCTCACAAAATTTTCAATTTTCGGGGTCAATATTCAAATCAATAAATTGGATGAAGTATTTGTGATTTTCTAATCTGTGTTTTTTCATCAGTTTGAATGCTCATGCTGTTACCGAAAGTTATACTGTTATACATAACATATATGTAGAACCATATCTATCGTTGGCATGAATTGAAAGTTCATATCAGAGTGAACTAATTCGTAATTGTTATTACCAATTCAAAAATAGAGAATGTTGAAGTAAGAATTAGGAACTGAGATGTTAATTTGTTTTTGTATTAAAATTTAAATTTAAATTACATGATGTGTAATGACTTGAAATTCGATCTCATCGTAATGACTTCAAATTTTCTGTGATTTATTCTCAAAGTTGCATGATGATTCGATAAGAAATAAACACAAATCCAATACAAATGAGTAGCAATCAATGAAAAATGCGTAAGCCCGAACAATTTCGGGAAATGTGCGGAAAAGTTAGTTTTACGTTCGTAAGACCATTTATTTTTATTAACTTGGATAAGATTTTTACTTTTTGGCGATGAGATTTGTATATCTACTCTGGATTATTCAATATTTTTTAAAATGAAAATATATCAGTATGAACATAATGGGGAGTACAAATTGAAAACCGCGCATTTTACTGCCTTTCTCATGAAGTGGTGAAATGACTGCGCCACCCCATTCTTCAGGGACTAAATTAAAAATCAAGCTAAATTAAAGATGCGATGTAACCAGCGAACACCTACCAACACTACTAATCAGATATTCATTCCGAATCTCATCCACACCCGCAGCCTTACCCCATCTCAACTTATTGATTGCAATCTGAATTTCATCCATGCTTATCTCTCCGAAACTCTCTTCATTCCCATTTCCATTCACATTCTCATTCACCAAATCGGCATTTTCGACATTCAGCAATTCCTCAAAATATTCCTTCCATCGTTTCAACACATTCCTTCTGCCCATCACTACATTGCCTGACTTGTCCAAAACAGCTCCAGGAGCATGTTTCTTGCCTCCATTCCTAATATTTTTGACTCTTGACCAGAATAACTTATTCCTCTGTTGTCCAGCAAATTCTAGATCCTGACCAAACTTCACCCATTTTCTCTCTTTTGCTCCTTTCACCATCATTTTCACCACACGCTTTTGTTCCCTATACGACTCCAGATTTTCATCAGTTCGGTTCTGCAACCAGCGGATCCATCTCATTCTCTTTTCCTTCACAGCAATTCTAATATCTTCATTCCACCATTCAGTCTTCTTTCTCCCATTCTTGACTACAAACATGCCACAACTTTCTCTTGCTACTTCTACAATCACTTCCTTAAACACGTTCCATTCATACTCAATATCAGACGTTTCACTCACTTCGACCTGAGCAAATTTTTCTCCTAATTTTGCTAAAAACTCTCTCACTACATTCACATCTCGCAATTTTTCCACTTTCACTCTTTTTGTTGACCTCTGATAGCTTCTTACGCCACTCTTGCTGATACACAGTTTGCTGGCTACCAAGTAGTGATCAGAGTCCAAACCAAAACTTCTATACGCTCTCGTCATTCAAAACTGTTTTGCGCAAGCTTGCTTCAACGATAACGTAATCGAGAAGAGATTTTCGATTCTGGCCAGGATTTTCCCACGAATACATGTGAATTTTCTTGTGCTTAAAAAATGAATTAGTTATAACTAAATCTGAACTCTGGCAAAAATCGAGTAATCTCTTCCCATTTCCATTCGCGGCAGACTCTTCACCAAATTTTCCCAGTACAGCGGAGAAATTTGGATCGTTTCTACCCACTCTCGTATTGAAATCGCCTAATAGAATCACTCTTTCACTACCCTTTCTATCGACTACGTCATTCAGATCAATGTAGAAATCATTCAAATGGTCCGAATCTGACCCTTCACATGGCGAGTAAACGCTCACGAATCTATAAATTGTGAGCTGAAAAAAGCTGAACGCAGAAATTGGCGTTCTTTGCTCCGCGCCACACTCATATATTCCACAAGACATTCGAAAGATGGGAAAGATAAGGCATATTTGCATATTGCATGCAAAAACACCCAATAATTTAACTAAAGACTCATTCGATACGTTTGAATAGAAAATGTGATAAGCTCTTGTTTGCTGCCTTTCTTCCATTCAATTTACTCAAACTCAAAAATATGTGCAAGCATCTATAGTTTTAATATATGGCGGATAATAGAGTAGAATAATACGTATTTAATTTCATTTCATTTCATTTTGATGATCAATCAATATTTTATTGAACATTCAAATATTTCAAACATGTAATTCACATGCTTCTAATAATTTTCCTTTTTTAATTTCATAAAATATTTCCGGATTTAAATTTATTGTTAGAATCGCTTCAATCATTTCTGTGCGTAGCCCTTGTCGTCTTTGATTGAACACGAATTCAAGGAGCAAACAATCGCGTTCTATTTGCGTTTCGGCAGGTGGGATGGCGTAAATGATCATCGCCAAGTCGTACAAATTTTTATGTTGATCCTTTCCAATATGAAAGGACAGATGCATCACATGATAATTTTTCGGGTTGAAATTGTTCAATTTCGTTTTATATGTTGGGATAACGGCAATTTATGACTGGTTGAACATCTGGCATTGGGTCTTTGGACAAATATTCATCCAACATTTGTAGATTATTGAAATCGATGCTCAAATTGAATCCAGATGATTCAGTTGAACAGTTTGTTGATGATTGATTTGCAATCTCTGGACTTAAACTGATCAAACGACGCCATAGATTTGCTAATTTTTGTTGTGCTTGATCCATTTGGTCTTGCATTATGCAAATTTCGCCTCTGAAGCGCGGATCTAAATAGATTGCCGATAACATGGCAGAGTTGTTGAAAAAAATTTTCGACTATCCAGTGCGTCAATAAGACAGTCCACGAAGTTTGTTCTGCATATTCGTTTCATGGGTGGTGATTCCAAATGGGCCTTCATTTTGAGCCATATTCCAAAAGAATCTGAAAGTGTCACGTCATGTTTTTGAAGTGCAATCGTCGCTTTGTATGGAATTTGCAAAATACTGATCATTTCTTTCAAATCACTCCATTTTCTCCGTAATGATTGGGCCGCTTTATATCCATTTTCAGCAAGATAAACTACGGCGTTTATGCAATTAACAACACCTTTTTTTCATAAAATCATTCATATAATTTTTGATAAGTTAATGTATTGATAAAAAATTTAAAAAAAAAAAATGGAAAATTTACCATTTGGTATAAAGATGCCCAACGGTAACCACATCAATATGTGGTTTAGTGTATGTAATGCCATTCTCTTGTAGATCGCACATGGTCCCATACAATCGCAAATATTTTGCAACACGACGACAAAGATCAATCAAATTTCGAAGTGCACTAGTTGTTGCTTTGATGCTATCGCTGACCGCTAGCTGTAAGGTGTGGACTATACAGTTTATCCCCGTAACATCCCAAACAATATTTAAATCAGAGATATGTTCCATGTTGGTATGAAATTCATTTAATAAATTCTGATTTGAAAGCAGCTCTTCTTCAGTTGGCTCATTGACGTCAGTGTCGGCAACTTCGGCTTCCTTAAGTATAAGAGCTATAGCTTCATCGTCTGTTAATTCCTCATCGTTAAACAACATCTCTTCGATTTCAAGGTCAATATCTTCTTCTGCTGCTGAACAGTGAACATTTTTCATAGCAGTTTGGATATTTCGGTTGGCATTCGACGATGTCGACGGGTTCTTTGCTTCATCAATTGATGTCTTTGAATGTACAGTCAGATCTCGAATCATTTTTAATACATTGGATCCGTTGTCAGTAGTGATTGTTATCACTTGTTCAAGATTTATGCCGAGTTGTTGTAATCGTTCGGTTATCAAATCCGCGAGATACTTTCCAGTATGCCGCTGCTCAAGCTCAATCATTCCAGTGGAGCGAATTTTCACAGTGTTGTTTATTATATGTTGAATACTTACGCCCAATATAGATCGGCCTCGCTTCGTTACGATGTCGACAAGAACAGATATCGGACGATTTTGTAATTCTTTAGAAATTTTTTCCCGAATTTTCGTCAATTCATCCTTCACCTCGGTTAAATTGCGATCTCGCAAATTTAAGTCGCGACCATCTGCTTTCAATTCTGCCAATAATTTATCATTCATACTATGTATTGCTGAGTCATTTAAGCATTTGAATGGGCGACCATTGATTTCAACTAATTCGACACAGTCCAGCAACAGTTTGAGTCGTGCAGTCTCAATTGTTTGATTTTCACGACACACTTCAACAAAAATATCAGGATGAGTACGAAGATGTGATGTTAATTGCTTCTTTTTGTGCCGTTAACTTTTTTTGTACACTTATTACATTGGTACATTTTATTGCCATTTTGTTCATTAACTAAAACAAAATATCCTTCCGATTTCTCTGATTTATTAACTTTCCTTTTTTTGCCGAAGATTCCATTTTTGAATTTTTTATTGCGATTTGCGTAAACTATGCAGCTCAAAGACGTATTACAAAATGATCTACAAATATATTTGCAAATGAGTAGCTAGACGCGCAGACGCATAGACGCCAATAATATATGTCAAGTGAAAAGCCGCTTCCGAATCTACCGTGCATCTCATTCAATCGTCTCTGAACAATCGAAGAAATTTTTTCGGAAGATGCATATTCTCGCTTACTTGTGTGTGTGAAGCGCCATGCAAAAACGTCAAAGACAATGACTATACATCGCGCATTACGCGAGCGAACTATGTACATTACTAATTCGTTCTCCAAGCGGTCAAGACATTCATCAAGTTTTTTTTAACGGTTTCTGAGGCTCAAGAAAATATTGATTCCGAATAAATTCAAAAGTATTTCACATTGTCGTCAATTGTCGTCAAGCGGTTAAAATGCTTATTGTTGTGTATTTACAAGAAGCAAAAAAGTATATTGTGGTTCCAGAGGAGTTTATTTATCATTTGGACGAACGCAGTTTGAAAAATTATGGAGTCAACTCCAACCAAACTCGGTTAATTTACTTTTCGAATGACGCTTACAAAAAATTGGGACTAAATGTGAAGCAAACTTTCGCATCGAATTTCAATTTATCGATCACAAATGTGTATCCATTACCGGATCATTTAATGAAAACATGCTTCAAAGGTCGTATGTACGCTTTTGAAAGTAAGTTTTTTTACAATTTAACTTTACTTTTGCCTCGAAATATGACAAACATGATTTGAAAAATTGGTTTTAATTGTATGCAATTAAACAGGCACATTTGAAGCTGCAATGAGACATTGCCATCGTTTGCGAGCACGATTGACGCCTGTGTATAATCCTGCACGCCCATTTTCACAACCGATTCCACCAGTTAAAATTATCGAAGTCGATCAAGACGTTAGCACTAATTCCAACGAGTTGGTCGCTGTTTCAACGGAACACAACACAGATGCCCATGAACAATGCAGCGACATGCAATTGACATCCTCCCAAAATATTTCAAATATCGAATCCGTCGATAACCATCAACAAGCTAACAATGATGTTAACGATTTGTCAACAGAAAGCAACGTGAATGCACATGTAGTGGATGAATTACAATCAACATTTTTCGACTCGAATGAAGAAAACGATTCAGTGGGAATGGAACTGAAAGCGGAAATATTGGAAGATCGTGAAGATCTGATTGCGTATGCACAATTGTTTAACGAAGGCACCAGCTCTGCCACAAATGACGTCGACCCAATATTTGGTGACGAAGGAGATGTCGCATCAAATGTATCTTCCTTTCATTCTGAACTTGGCCACTCATTTGCAAATGGATTGCGAGTTGAAAGTACTCCGATTGCACTCGAAGATGCTGCCGGAAATTTGGTTCAAGATTCGGATTTTATTGATCAATATCCAAACGTTGACAACGATGAAGCTCAATATGAAAAGAACATTGGTGGTCATCGCGACAAACGCAATGAACATATTCGGATGGAAAAAGAGGTTACACGAAATCAAGAAATCGAGAAAACCGTTCGAATGCTGTTGAAGCATGGCAAAAAAGTTGTTGTCGACGACGAAATCGAATACTTGCACATCCCGGGCGAAGTCCTCAAACCGCACGAAGAAACTCCAGCATACGAAGTAAAAGGTGACGATGTCCTATGCGGAAATACACCGTTTAAAGAAATGGTACTTGCCTCTACTTATAAATTTTGATTCATTTTTGTTTCAATTCAAAAATAATAGTATAAAATTTACAGGGAACGAACAGATATTTCATGGTATCAAACGGTGAAGGTTTCAAGGAAATCACATTGTCGTCCACGGCTGTTGCTGTGCTGTGTGATTTAAATAAAACGAAGCGCGGCGAAAAATTCGATTCTCATTTTTTAACGGCTCTATTGATCGGTCTCTGCACCATCAAAAAAAATCAAGAGAATCGATTTTGTCGAGGAAGGAATTTTTGACCTCGTGAAGGGCTTGTTCAATTGGCGCGTCGTGAACAACGAAAATCGAATGAATGGGTTCGACAAACTACTCGCCAACGTCATCGAAGGCATCAAAATCCGCAACTATAAGGCATAATCATTCCGATGCAGCCGTTATTCCATTTAAACCTTTGATTTTTTCAAACTAGCATTTAAGCTTCTTATGCATTCAAATTTATTAATAAAATCAGTAAAACCGATTCGGCAAAATTCGAATTTGCGAATAATGGAAAAATAAAAAGTGAAAAGAAAATCGTAGCAACCATTGTATGTTTTGTTTTTTTTTCTGCATTTCTCTTATTCTCTGTATGATCGTGTATTCAATACGAGCACGAAACAGCTAACAAGAAAAACTTAGACATAAAACAAAACATACCAACATTATGATACGATTCATTTGTACACGCGATTCAATCGTTCTGTGTCGAATGTGTTGTAGTAAGTAATACACGCGAGTGTAGCGCGGAGCAACGAATGTCTATTTATTTTCTCTTCCCGTTTCGTTTCTCTTTTTCTGTGAGCACTACTCGTGCATTTCCGATACAAGCGTAAAGCAACGAAAAAGAGAACCGCGTGTTCAAACGCATGCCCGTGATGCATGCGTTCAGCTTTTTTCAGCTCACGCTGCGTCTCTCAGCCAGCTAGCTGAGCAGCATATTTCGATGCTCTGCTGACTACTGAAGACTTTAAATTTTTGTGAATCAAAAATCCTACGCCCCAATTAGCTCTTCCTCTAGAAACACCCGACAAAAATGCACGATAATTCCCTAGAGTATCCTCAAACTGTCCTTTAATGCGAACATCACTCAAAGCTAAAACATCAAAACCGAAAAGATTCGCTCTCTCAACTAATTCGAACTTCTTCGACTCAAAACCTCCAAATTCAAAGTTCCAATATTCAAAACGGTCTTCAACTGTGGAGCCCCGGTCAGGTCTCAAGGAGGGCGAGCTCCGTGGCCTCCCCTCGTCCGAGGCACATTGTTTCGATTTCGAGCTAAAATGTATTTAAGGTGAAAGGCGTGCTAAGCCACACTGCACCCGAGAAAAAACACATCGATTTTGCCGAAAAGGACATGTGCGCGGATTTACCATGTTACCGAAATCGGAAATAGTAACAATCTACGAAAATAAACTCGGCCAAATGTATGAAAATGGAACGAACTCACCAAAATATTTGTACACCCATCCTATATTAAAGCAGAATTAACCGAACATTTACCTTTATATTGACATAAATAGAAGAGAATATGCGCGGTGAAAGCATGATATTGAATGGAAAATTACTAATAAAATAACTCGAAATTCATAATTAAAAACCATTTAAAATGAATGAAACGCCGTTTAAATCATAATAACGATGATTCGCGGTGCACTTTTCTTGTTTTCACGGCCGCAAGTGATGAACTAACGGACACAAGCATTGAAACTAATGGAGTTGTCATCTGCTCATATTTAATGCATAAAAACACTCTATTTTTCAAAATTGAATATATAAAAAGGATGAGATCAATTATAGTCCAAATTATATATAGTATACGGCCAAAATATTCAAAATTGCACAGTCACTTTAGCCGGTGCTTCTGTTCATATGTTCGAGTTTGACATTTGCCGCGTAAACAAGTGTACACTTTCTCGTACCGAAACAAAACTTTTTCAAAATATCCCGAAAAATCAAAAATTTCAATCGAAATCCATAAAATCCTAAAGCAAACACGATTAAATAACTGAACAAAACTAAAGATAAAATTTATTAAAGCCTAAAATTTAAATAAATGCGGAAAATGTGAAAAACGATTCGGCGGCAACGGAAATCTACGTTTGTCACTCTCGACGCCATCTTGCCTTTTTCTGAATCGAACCTATATACTTTTTTTTAAAATTGAACCTTCACCTTATAAATCGAACCTTTACCTTTTTTTAATCGAACTATTATATGATTGAAATGAATTAGCCTTCCTAGCCTTATACATTGTAATAATAAAATACATATATGAGTAAAAGTGAAATAAAAAAAAACTTGAGTTTCTTTTGAATATTTGTGCGTCTGTTTTATTTATCTCTTTTTTTCTCAATTTATACAATTTTTAGTAATGATATCCCCTGATCTATGTAAAGAAGAAATTGAGCAAACAACTTCACCATCAGAGATGATTACATTTTAACATTTTAGATTACTTAATAAAGTCACCGCTCCGTAATTTGGAAAATAAATTTAAACATTACGCGCAATGATTCAATCGGAATGCGCGAGTTGTTGCATACACGTTGCAATTTTCTACATATTCCATTTGGATCATCTTCTTCATTGTCACTCTCATCTTTTTCCTCCTCATCATCTTCATCATGCTCGTTAGCACTATCATCACCATTTTGCTGATTCCCATCTATATCATACGATCGGTTATAGAGGTTGAGTTGACGGATCAATAGTAATATGTGTGATTTCTTCTCAGCTCTCCCATCTCTCAGCTCTCGACTTCATTGGCAGTCTCATCCTCATTAGATGAAGGCGCATTCTTCGATTGAATTGATCCATTTTCAACCTAGCTCGCACTTGATGGTTGATTGAAAGTTCCGCTTCTTTCATCGAGCTGTAGTATTTCATCATATTTGCGCTCTTTTAATAACGAAATTCTTGATTTAGCAACACCATATTCTTTTGCTAAACGATTACCATTCACTCCACCGTTCAATTTAGCTAAAATTTCATACTTTTGCATTGTATTCAAATGCATGGTGTAGCTATAAAGACACTGCTTGGTTGTTCATCTTGCATTAACTAGTATCACTAGGTGTTTGATATTTGGAAATCTATAATATGGCTTTGAACTTTGGGTAAGAAACAGCTGATAGAACTAAATCTCGATCGGTGAAACTAATTTTTAAGAATTGGTTTTATGTGTGTAGTTTCGTTCGATTCAATCGTGGTGTCACTGTATTGAAATAAACTATATAGTTTGGCATAATAACACAATACACAGTCACATCACAAGCAGTTGGGTTTTCGATTTTTTACAAACACACATTCATGGAATGAAAAAGAGAGAAACAGTCTAAAGGCATCAACAGGACTGTGTATTTTAATTCTTCTCCATTTCAAATCCGATTTTTTCGTACTTGTTTCCAATTGCTGTGTGTTAAATGTTATGTTTGTTTCGATCAAATGCAACGCATTTCAAATAACAAGCGGTGATTTCAATTGTCAAATGCTGATACTTATTCACTTCTTTCCTTGATGACTTTCTGTGTGATACACAATGCTCGAATTGTTCTCTTTCACAAATACCACTGTTAATAATTTTACTAAAATAATGAACAGTCGTTGGTTTCGGTTGTCTGGTGCACCAGATAATTTAAACATTGTTTATTCAATTCCTTTATAATCGGTTGGTCTTAAAACTAGTGAAAAAACTTAATATTAAATATCTTCTGTGGAAGAGAAAATGAAATAAAATTAAATGGCCCGAGCGCGCACTGTCACTTCACTCACGATTCGAATCGAACTGACAACGCATTATTCATCTTTTGCGTGCTGCTTACGCATACATATATAAACGAAATTTGCACAGCAACACATATGCAAATCGCCATTATTATATTTGCGATATCTTTAACAACCACCAATTGAGAAGTTTCAAGCAAAAAATTGAAGTTCGTTCGTCCAATTTCATACTGAAGAAAGGACGCTAAATTCAGCATTTTTTTACTCTCTTTCTTCCCTTGAAACCTATAATAAAATATTTTAACGTGTCTCTTCAAGTCAGATTTACGAAATGAAACAAGAATGTATTTTTCTTTGGAAAGATCCCACATTTCTTCGAAAACCTGCTTTTTTATATATGTAAAATTGAAGAAAATACGGAAGAAAAATAATTGGTTGTTAATATTTAATAATATATAATCCGATGAGATTGGATTGTATTTCGTAGAATTGAATATTATCAACTATGTCTATGTGTCATGCAGTTCTTTTAAGAAAATCTCGGATTTAAAATCTGTTTTGTCCAAGATTGGCCTCATTTTTTTACTTTTCCGCACACACCACTGTGTGTGGTAAGGGTATTGCGATCGGTTCAAAAAATTCAAAACGCTCGGAATAAGTCTTCTATGCGTTTTGAACCTAGAAAAAACTATAGCAACCATTCCCGGAGCAATTTTTTGTCCGTGTGTGGTACGTTGTCCGTTGTCCGTTGTACGCAAAAATTTGTTAACACGATAACTCAAAAAATTGATTTTAGAATTGAACAAAAATTTACACACGCATTGAATTTTATTAGGAATAGAAACCAATGTATTAATTTCACCGTGCAACAAATTTCAACTTTTTGTCTGCCACATTGGGATTTTGAATGCCAGATGATTGGGGACGTCAAACCAAGCAAAACTGCATACTAGGTTTACCCAGAACACCCCGATATAAGAAAATGCGCGAGATGGGCAAATTGATGGAAACCTGAAAAATCAGTGAAATTTTTTTTTTCTCCAAAACACAATTCTATGCATATATTTCGGTTGATATTTATTGGAAATGGCTGAAAACATTTGGAAATACAATATTTCACTCAATATGACAAATTTGAACAAGAATTAGAACGGCTATTTTCTGAAAAATTTGTGATTTTTACACTTTTTTATGAAAATCTCAATTTTTCATTATTTTTTTTTATTGATATAAATTCGAAACGGCGTAAAATACTCAGAATAATTGAAATTTACTTGATTTACGCTATATCGAATGTTATATGTAGTTTGCATTGCCATAAACTTCCTAATTCTCTAGCAATTAGTCTCACATGAACCAGCAATTGTTCTAAGTCTCGCATTTTTAATTTATTCATTAGGTGCAAAATGTATTAGCATCTAAAATATATGGCAAGTACTTATATTGCACTCTATTGAAGCAATATATATTGGCAAAAATATATTTTATGATGCCATGACATTTTATGATGGGTAACATCATTTGGGTAAATCCCAATTTATTATGCCAGTTCACAGTTCAGGTAACTTCATTAGGAAAACATCATTTTATGATGTTCTTTACCTGATATCGAATTGGGAAATACTACAAAGGTTGAAAAATATATATTTTTTGAAAATATTCAAACGATCGAAGTGCATTCTTTGCTAATATGTTGGGCCGAACAAAATAAAATAGGAAGAAATATTAAAAATGTACAACCAATGAAATTCTTCGTTGCCCTTCCAATTTTGCCATTAGTTTTAAATATTTTTTCAATAGAAAGTTAGTTTGCGAACATATTTTAGATTTTTAGTCGGTTCTATTTTGCATCTTCAACGAATAACATCAAAATTTCAATAAAAGTAAACGAATAAAAGTGAGAAAATGTCGACATTGTCGTGTCCGAATAAAAATTATTTTTGTTATTTGTGTTCTTTATATATGCCAAAAAATAATTCGCGAAACATAACAAAGTCCCTTGTGCCGGTTTTGAAAGATTTTTTCAAATTCCAATCAGAGCGAATGTTTGGTATACACCAGAAATTGTGTGCGAAACTTGTTATCGTTATTTGACATCTATCAAAAAAGATAATAGTGAATTACATAGAATGAAATACGTGCGGCCAACACTGTGGTTATCACTTGGTATACACGATGGAAATTCTTGCTACTTTTGTTTGTCGAAAGTAGCTTGTTCAGGCTATCAATATGCACTTCGAGAAAACATCAAGTATGCTGATTCGGAAGCCGTACTTCCAGCATTGCGACTTATCAAATACAATTTGTACAATTGGAAGATTTGTTGTGATTTCAAAGTTGTCGCAATTGTCACTGGTCTCAAAAAAGGTTATGCAAAACATCAGTGTTTCCTATGTACTTGGGAGGGGCGCAAAGACGACCTACATTACACTGACCATCAATGGGAGCTCCGAGAGGCACGTGTTGTAGGCGAACATAGCATAGAACATGAACCACTAGTTGATGCTTCAAATGTTATATTACCACCCTTACACATAAAACTGGGTTTGATCAAAAATTTTCTGAAGGCGTTGTACAAGTCAAATCCCAACATATTACCATTTTTGACAGATTTATTCAAACTTCAATTGTCTCCTGCAAAAGTTGAAGCAGGTACACTTAACGGGCCACAAACAAAGATGCTTTTGACAAACACCGAATTCCTTAACAAATTGGCACCGCTCGAGAAAAGGGCATTTGAGGGATTTCGCAAAGTATGCGATAGTTTCTTGGGAAATGAAAGAGCAGACAACTATAGAGAAATTGTATCTGAAATGTTAAAAGCGTATAAGGAAATGAAAGTGCATATGTCCTTGAAAATATTGGGAGAACAAATTGAAAACCGCGCATTCGTTACTAACTTCATATCTATCAAAGATGTCATTATTTTGACTTTGACAGCTATTGTATCTTAAAGAGGATAAAAAAATACATTGAAAACGATCTGTCAAACTTATCATTCAGTTGAATACACAAGTTTATTATTGCGTTGAAAATGTCGAGCTACGTGCCTACAAAACAGCATTTGCGGGAAGTTTTACTTTATTGGTTTAATCTGAAGAAAAATGCTTCCGAGAGTCATCGTTTGTTATGCGAAGCATATCCAGAATATGCTCCGTCAATTAGAACGTACCAGGAGTGGTTTGCGCGGTTCAAAAGTGGTGATTTTGATGTGGAAGACAAAGAGCGTCCAGGCCAAGTGAAAAAGTTTGAAGACGAGGAGTTGGAAGCATTACTCGATGAAGACTTTGACACGAGTCGCAAGAAAAACTTGCAAAATCATTGGGAGTGACACAACAATCCATCTCCTATCGTTTAAAAGCCATGGGAATGGTTCAAAAGCAAGGAAATTGGGTGCCATACGAATTGAAGCCGAGAGACATCGAACGCCGTTTTTTCACTTGTGAACAGCTGCTTCAAAGGCAAAAACGGAAGGGTTTTTTGCATCGTATTGTGACTGGTGATGAAAAGTGGATTCATTACGATAATCCGAAGCGAAAAACATCGTATGGTCACCCCGGCCACGCATCAACATCGACGCCAAAGCCGAACATTCATGGCTCGAAGCTAATGCTGTGTATTTGGTGGGATCAGCTCGGCGTGATCTATTATGAGTTGTTGAAACCAAACGAAACCATCACAGGAGCATTGTACCGAACTCAATTGATGCGTTTGAGCCGAGCACTGAAGGAAAAACGGTCGGAAACGGTCGCAAGACACGATAAAGTTATTTTGCAACATGACAACGCTCGGCCACATGTTGCTCAGGTCGTTAAAACCTACTTGGAAACGCTTCGATGGGAAGTCCTACCCCACCCGCCGTAAGGCCCAGACATTGCCCCTTCCGATTACCACCTCTTCCGATCAATGACACATGGCCTGGCTGAACAGCATTTCCATTCTTACGAGGAATGCAAAAAATGGGTCGATTCATGGATAGCCGAAAAAAGCACAGATTTCTTTCGACGCGGAATCCGTAATTTGCCAGAAAGATGGGAAAAAGTTGTGGCTAGCGATGGACAATACTTTGAATAATCAATTTGTAACCATTTTTCCATAATAAAGATCGAAATTTTGAAAAAAATGCGCGGTTTTCAATTTGTACTCCTAATACATTTTATGCATGCTCATTTGGATTCTTTCCCTAACAATTGTGGTGATTGTAGCGACGAACAGGGTGAGCGATTTCACCAGGATATTTCTACCATCGAAGAACGCTTCAAAGGTAAAGATGGCACACATATGTTGGGGGAATACTGCTGGACTCTTTGCCGCGAGACAGACCCGGAACAGCATAAACGCAAAAGTCAACGACAATACTTTTATACTCAATGATTTTGTTTTCAATAAAAATATCCATTATTTAACATTCTTTGATTAAAACTATAAATTTAAGTATTTTACGCCGTTTCGAATTTATATCAATAAAAAAAAATAATGAAAAATTGGGATTTTCATAAAAAAGTGTAAAAATCGCAAATTTTTCAGAAAATAGCCGTTCTAATTCTTGTTGCGGGTTTTCAATTTATTCTGTTGTTGTGATTTTTTCTCAAAATGTAAATATTGATAAAATATCACGTTTATCCGCAGATTCCAGGAAATCAATCACAAAACCGAAATAAATCGCGGATCGTAACTTTCGATGATTTAACAGTGAAATTTCACCGCGGATTTATCAATCACGATCGCGAGTATACTCCCTTAATATATAATTAGCTTAATATATAAACTCCTAAAAAAATCCAAAGAAATATCTGAAAAAAAACTTCAAATGATGTATATCCATGAAAGAATCAAGAAAAAAAAATCCTAAAAATATTCTTGAGTGGTTTTTGTTTAATAAAATAACATCATTTAAATTTCATGTGAGTGTCTTTACTTAAAATTAATATATAATTGAATATATCTTTATTCACTTTTTTATAAAATATAATAGAATACAATTATTGAAAATACAATGCAATGCTATATAAACTTTCTATTTTCGATTTAAGAAACTATCGATATTGCACTCGAAATCGAGAAGAGACCCATTGTAAGATTCCGCGCTCACGAAGTGTAAAATCGCCCTGCCCCTGAAGCACATAATGAATCGACCTTGATTTAACTTTTCGACATCATCCTCAGTTAGAGCTTTCGCAAATCGTTGGGGGTAGAAACACGACCTTATCCCCAAGATCAGTTTAAAATTGCTTTCCATATTTTTTGGAACGGTGGGGACAAAACCCCGACCTTTGTAGTTCGGCGAAAAATAGTCTTACATTAACATGTTATTGACAAAAAAAGGTAAGGACCACTCACATTTTTCAAAAAAATCATTGAAATTCCTTATGATTTTATGTTTATTTTTTAATGAATTTTATTAAAAATTATTTAATTTTATATCACAAAAAGATTTTGTCCAAATTATTACGAAATTTGGAATTTATCCCTTTTTTTGAATTTTTGCACTTTAAAAGTGAGAAATAAGGTTAGGATTATGATGTTTTGAGCAAAATAAACAATGGCGCTTGCATTCTTTGACACTTGTTGCGATGGAATTTTCCGTTAAAAACCTTCTGGAGACAATTTATGCACTTTCACAATAGTTGTGTCGCAGTTGTCATCTAAAATTCAATCCATTAGCAATGGGACGGGGCAAACCACTGACTGAAGCGGAAAAATAAAAAATTACCACAATAAAAGATTATACATCATTGTCAATTTGTCAGATAGCAAGTGAAATAAGCCGAAGTAAACATGTTGTGCTGAATTTCCTCAAAGATCGTCAACATTATGGTCAAAACTTCAATACTGGACGACCATCATCTGTATCACCAACGCAAAAACGGTGTTTAATTCGAAGTGCCATGAATAGATTTATGTCTGCTTGGCAATTGAAGACAGAAAATAATTTATCTGTTGGTGTTCAACGTATTCGACAAATTTTAAGTGCCTCTGGCTGCTTAAAATACAAAAAAATGAAGCGTAAGCCAATGTTGTCACCAGCCAATATTGAGGGGCGTAAGAAGTTCGCTCTGGATCACATTCATTGGACAAACCAATGGCGCAAAATATTTTTTTCAGATGAAAAGAAGTTCAGTTTGAATGGATTTGCCTATTATTGGCACGATTTGCACACCGAAGAAAATATTTTCAGTAAGCGCCAATCTGGCGGTGGTTCTCTGATGGTATGGGGCACCAGCATGAATTGGCCATGAATGCGCTGGTTTGAGGTGGCAATTTCAATAAGACAATGCCCCAATTCACGTGGCCAGGTCAACTTTGGCTGATTTTGAACAACGTGGAATAAATCTTTTTGAAAATTGGCCGGCCAATACACCAGATATGAAAATCATTGGGAACGTTTGGTCGATTTTAGCCAGAGAAGTTTGCAAAGAAGACCGACAATTCAACACAAAACAAAAATTGCCATTGAGGCGGCTTGTAAAACATCCCACAGAAAACAATCCAATCACTGTATGACAGTTTACCGCATCGAATCATCGCTTTACATGATGCAAAAGGCAAATGGACCAAATACTAAACAAGTTTTTGCAAAGAAAAATATAGTTTTTCAGTTGAATGGTCCTAACCTTATTTCTCACTTTTAAAGTGCAAAACATAGGTGTAACGAATAAATAATAACGAATAAAAGTTTTTATTCGTTATTCGTTTTTTGTGCTTATTCTTTTATTCGTTATTCATTCTTATTCACGAATAAGTTGTAATAATTATTCATTTATTCGCGAATAAGATGTAATAATTATTACTTCTTATTCAATTTTTATTCGTTTCTTATTCGTTTTCTTATTCATTTCTTATTCATTTTCTTATCCACTTCTTATTCACTTCTTATTCGTCTTCTTATTCACTTTCTATGCAATTCTTCTATATATACATACATACATATATATATATACACATACATACATGTATATATATATAGAAGAATTGAATAGAAAGTGAATAAGAAGACGAATAAGTGAATAAGAAGTGAATAAGAAAATGAATAAGAAATGAATAAGAAAACGAATAAGAAACGAATAAAAATTGAATAAGAAGTAATAATTATTACATCTTATTCGCGAATAAATGAATAATTATTACAACTTATTCGTGAATAAGAACGAATAACGAATAAATGAATAAACATGGCGAAAGTAATAAATGAATAAGAAATCGAATAATTATTATAAAATTTAACACCTATGGTGCGAAAATTAAGAAATAAGTGATAAATTCCAAATTTCGTAATAATTTGGAAAAAATCTTTTTGTGATGTAAAATTAAATAGTTTTTAATAAAATTCATTAAGTAATAAACATAAAATCATGAGGAATTTCAATGATTTTTTTGAAAAATGTGAGTGAACCTCACCTTTTTTTTGCCAGTGAATACATTTAAAATTATATTGAAATTTGACAATCTGCCTTTAATCGTAGATTATTTTCATTCGGTAAGAAATAAATCGCGAAACTCTCGGATTGTTTCTAACAGAATCCGGGTCCAAAACATGAATTTAAAATCTTTAAATAAAATGAAATCGAATAAATTATTTATGTGAGTGACTTTATTTAAAACATACAATATATTGATTAATATATATAAATATCTATCGAAGAGAATCGGAGTAGCTCATGCCTTTAGATGATTTTGGAACAAGACGAGTGCATGTTATTTATTTAACAATACACCGCCAAAAACTGGCTATTCTTATTCATTTTTAAGTAATAAAATATCTGACAGGGAAAAGGTAAGGGTCATTCATCGATTATACCGGATGAAAACCATCAGGTCCCGTTCCCTTCGATATATCAATTTTCATAAGCTCGTCGAATACAAATGCTTCTTCCAACAGGAATAAATCATTAGTTCCTCCAATGGAAGTAGCTCGATTGGGTTGTAAGCCATTCCTATTAAATTCGAAATTCTTGTTGAAAAATTTTGCAAAAAGATTAGCTTGAACTTGAATATTAGTCGTTGATGCATCATCATAATGAAGAATTTTCGGTATATTATCAGTTTTCCTCTTGGAATTAATAATACGCCAGAATGATTTTGAGTCTGATCGAACAGTAGAAGCCATATTATTGATGTAATCATCGTAGAGTTTTGTACACTGTCATACATTTTTGACATTTTTGTATTGGAGCTGTCAGCTCGCACTGTATATGTATATATTCTACTGGAATACGGGTAAAATGCGGAGAATTCAAGCTATTTTGTGAATTCCCCATTCTACCAGTGATACCAATACAAAAATGTCAAAAATTTATAACAGTGCATTCAATGACTCAAACGCAGCGAATGCTGCATCAAACGAACGTCTATCACCCGAGATTTTGAAATACTTCCATTCCTTATTTCTCTTGTTTTTTACTTTTCCGCACACACCACTGTGTGTGGTAAAGGTATTGCGATCGGTCCAAAAAATTCAAAATGCTCGGAATAAGTTTTCTATGCGTTTTGAACCTAGAAAAAACGATTGCAACCATTCCCGGAGCAATTTTTTGTCCGTGTGTGTTACGTTGCCGTTGTACGCAAAAATTTGTTAAAACGATAACTCAAAAAATTGATTTTAGAATTGACACACACATTTGTCTTTATTAGGAATAGAAACCTATTAATTTTCAGCCTAATCGGATAATTTTTTCGGGTAGCTCTAGTGGAGTGGAATAAAAAAATGGGCTGTTTTTCAATATAATTACGAAAAATTTGTATGGGGACTATGACTATTTCGCATTGTATCATTATGAAACTTTCAGAATATTATTTTTTTATGAAAAAAATGAGGCACGCAAAATTTCAAGTCATTCCGATGAGATTTAGGACTACCTCCCCTGTAAAATTTTCGATTTTCGTGGTCTTTTCGAGGTCAAAACTGATAATTTGTATGGCGAATATGTTAAGATCACCTTGTATCCTATTAAAAATTTCAGGGTGTTATTTTTCTATGACAAAAAAGAGTCATGCAAAATTTCAAGTCATTCTGATTTTGTTTAAGACTCCTCCCATACAAAATTTTCAATTTTCGTGATCAAAATTCAAATTTTGTCATTAAATTGTATGAAGTATTTGTTTTTTCTAACCTGTTTTTTTCATCTATTTGAATGCTCATTAACTCTTTAACGAAATTAATACATTACATAAATGTGGAACCATATCTAACGTTGGCATGAATAAAAAGTTCAGATCAGAGTAAACTAATTCGTAATTGTTGTTACCAATTCAAAACTAGCGAAGAAGCGTTTGTTGAAGTAAAAATTAGAAACTGAGATGTTTATTAATTTTTTTTTATTAAAATTAAAATTTAAATTACATGATGTGTAATGACTCGAAATTCGATCTCATCGTAATAACTTCAAATTTTCTGTGATTTATTCTCAAAGTTGCATGATGATTCGATAAGAAATAAACATAAATCCAATACAAATGAGTAGCAATCAATGAAAAATGCGTAAGCCCGAACAATTTCGGGAAATGTGCGGAAAAGTTAGTTTCACGTACGTAAGACCATTTATTTGGTTACGTAGTTGAGCATTGCTCCATGGACACTTTACATTACGTTTAATGGTATTCTTTGGTATAAAGCGCTCTATTGCTGTCGTTAATGAATTAACAAGCACAGTCACCTTATCGTCCAGAGATAAATGACGACTAATCAGTTGATTTTCCAAGCATAAAGATGAAAAATACTGAGTCAAGCCAAAATCGTCTCCTCTTTTATAGTTAAATGTGTCGGTATTTGGCTCAGATGAAGCAACATTGAAATGCCATTCAAATGTGAGCAAAATCGGTGGATGGAGATCTTCTACTTTGACTAACGGAGGCGGTCTAAAAATGGTTAGATTTTCGTGGTCGTTCGTAAATACAAGATCTTATAGTCTCCCGAGTGGAAAAGATTTTTCTGTTTTTAGATTCAGCATTTATCGAAACTTTTCACTGAATGATCTAAGCTTTCACTGAATCTTTTTCGATTCACTGAAAATCGAAAAATACTGAATTTTTTCACTGAATCTTTTTCGATTCACTGAAAATCGAAAAATACTGAATTTTTTCACTGAATCTTTTTCGATTCACTGAAAATCGAAAAGTACTGAAATTTGTCACTGAATCTTTTTCGATTCACTGAAAATCGAAAAGTACTGAATCTTTTTCATAAGAAAATTGAATCAGTTTGATCCCTATCTTTACGAAGAACGTTAAATGATGTATCAAAATATTTAGATGGAGCAATTCCATCGGTTAACCAGGTTTCAGTCAATGTATGAAGATATCATAATCGGACAAAGATGAGTTGCGATCCACTTCCTTTGATTTCGTTCTCATACCACGGATATTCGAGGAGTAGATATTGATTTCCAATATGTCCAGATGATTAATATTAATGTGGCATGAAGTAGAAAATGAACTCAAATTGGGTGGGGTAGCATCATTTCTCTCTTGTCGAGAACATATACTGCTGTTGTCGTTTTTATTACCTGGCATTATCAGCAACAACAACAAATAATATGAATGAAATCATCAGTCGTGAAAATGTAACAGTCAATTTTGATATTCCGCGTTATTCCAATGTAAATAATAGTGTTAATAATTGCCATCATGAAACAAATTCGATGAGCATTCTTGATGGCTTCAAGAACGACTTCAATCTCTGTCATGCAAATTTGCAGGGGCTTCTCGAAGCGAATTATTTCGATTTATTGACTTCGCAATTGAACGCCAATCTTAGTTTTATTGGACTAAGTGAAACTTTTTTGCGTCCTGCTGATACGAATAAGTCAGTCAACATTGACGGTTACAAAATTTATTGCGCTGATAGAAGTAAACGTGGTGACCGTAATAAAGGGGATAGTCTCGCGATGTATATTTCAAATCAGTTGAAAGTTAAAGTAATTTTAAATTCGTTTAAAGATATTCGTAACATTGATAATGTTGGTTTCCTATTTCCAGAAATTTTTACTCGTAATGCTAAATTAGTTGTTGGCGTCGTTTATTGCGCACCACGTTGCGATGTCAGCAATACGCGGAACTTTTTGGATTTAATAACTTCAACCGTGGCTCACGAGCAAAACGTAATCATGGTTGGTGACTTTAATATCAACATGTTAAATAAAGAAGCATCAAATCGTATCTTAAATAAAAATTTCAATTTAAACTTCAAACTCGCGAATGATGAGTGTCCTACGCACCGCTTGCCGGGTAGGGAAACATCTCAAATCGATCTAATATTCACAAATAATCTCGCGCGCGTTAACGAATTTTATCATTTCCCTTCGCGCATCTCTTTTCATGATTTCATTTTGTGCTCGTTTAATTTAAAAATTGATAAAATTAAGAAAGTGGTCATTAGTGGCAGAAATTTCAAGAGAATTGATGTTGATGAGTTAATTCATGGACTCAATCAATTGGAATGGAATCTAGATCAATGTCAAAATGTTGATATGATGGCAGAAGCACTAAGTGGCAATTCATCGCGGCTAATTAATCGATTCGCACCACTCAAATCGTGTCGCATGCGTCACAGTCCCAAGCATTGGTTTAATAGTGATATTGCCAAGGCTCTGGATGAAAGAAAGTTTGTCTACGACAATTGTCAAAGGCTCAACGTAAATATTGATGATTTTGATAAGGAGAGAAATGATCTGCTCAGAGTCAAATTGTAGGCAGTGAAGTCTCTAATTAACAAGAGCAAAAAAGATATTCTTGTCAAGGATCTGAGTGAAGCCACAACTGTTCGCTCTAACTATTGTGAGAATTGAAATGAGACTAGAAAAAAATGCAACTTGAAATGAGACCAGAAAATTTTTTTGCATAAAAATGAGACCCAAACTTTTTTCTGGGTGTCTCATTTTTATCTTCAAATTATCCGGGGTCATTTTTACTCTCAATATTTTCTGGTCTCATTGCTACATTCATATTTTAAATGTTTTTCGATCTCATTTTTATCCTCACAATTTTCACGATCTCATTTTTATTCTTCAAAAATTGCAGGTCACATTTTTGTTTTCAAATTTTTCTAGTCTCATTTTAATTTTCACAATAGTTAGAGGTCGGTTTTTATTCTCACCCATTCAATTTTTCGCGTCAATTCACAAATCTAACGGGGTTGATTTAAATAATTTATCATTGCCGGCCAATATTAATTCAAATTTTTCTTTTCGTGAAGTTGACGAAGATTTAATTCTTGATGCGTTTTCTAAAGTAAAAAGCAATGCAATTGGTAAAGATGAGATACCACTGGAATCTTTGTTATGCCGTCAATTGTATCCTCAATTAAAATCATTTTTAACTATTGTATTCGCAACGGTGTGTATCCTGCTGATTGGAACAGAATTATTATTCGGCCTCTTAATAAAGTCACAAACCCCCAATTCGTTTCTGAATTCCGACCAATCAGTAAAATTTAAATATTCGCGATTTTGCTCAAAACAAGTCATCCAGTATTTGGAATCTAATCACTTAACTCATGATCGTTCAAACTCTTTATTAAACTTGCCATCTTCCGAAAAGATGCAACCCAAATATTTGAATTGGGAAACTTGTTCCAACAAGTTGCCATTCAATGTGCAATGAATTGGCTTTCGAGTTTTGCCCTCATGCATAACTTGAGTTTTTGTGCCGCTAATGGTCATTCCGAAGTTCGTACAAGCCTCTTCCAAATCTTTGATACTATTTTGAAGCTCACCTTCAGAATTGCCAAACAGTACCAGGTCATCTGCGTAAGCGAGTGCAGAGATAATATTGACCCCCAAAGCTACTCTACCTCTTAAATTGGCTGATTTGATCAGCTTGTCCATATAAATAATGAATAGAAGAGGCGAAATTGTACAGCCCTGTCGCAGACCATTACGTACTTCAAACCATTCACTCAAATCTCCATCCACTCTTACTGCTGCTTTACTGTTTGCGTACAAACTTTGATTCGCGTTGAGAAGATAACCATTTACACCATATTCGGCCAAGACTGACCACAACTTAGATCTGGGAATGCAGTCGTATGCTTTCTGCAAATTCACGAAACAGAAGTACAGTTCCCTATTTCTTTTAAGGAATTTCTCCATTAGTTGTCTCATGCAAAAAATTTGATCTTGACAGCCGCGCATTGGGCGGAAACCTGATTGATTTTCATCCAAGAGCGATTCGACAATAGCTCTTGTTCTCTTTTCCAAAATTGCACTGTATACTTTACCGACAACGCTCAATAGAGAAATTCCCCGATAGTTATTGCAGTCTCTATTACTGCCTTTCTTATGAAGTGGCGAAATGACTGCGCCACCCAAGCGGACCGTGCTTGTATGGGATTGGAGAGCTATTCGAGAGTATGCCAATTGACTGCGCCATCTTATTTTACATGGGTGAACTCAATTTGGATCCATTTTAATACGAACAAAATTGTTATTGACACAAATAATAAAAACAAATGAGTCATTGAAACGATTGAAATATCACATCAATACTCTGCCCAATAGATGGCGCTGGAGAATAGATATGATTAAAATGTCTCAAATAGCACGATTCCTTTGGCGCCACCCCATTCTTCAGGGACAAAAGAGGAACCCCAAGCTAAATTAAAGATACGATGTATCCAGCGGACACCTAACAAACCACTACTAATCAAATATTCATTCCGAATCTCATCCACACCCGCAGCCTTACCCCAACTCAATGAAAATGATAATGATAATGTATATTTATTTAGATTAAAAATTCATTTAACAGCGTAGATAAAATAAATTATTTAGAAATTTTCCCTCACATAAGTTAATAATAATTTATAAAATTTTGTAGTTGATATTTCATTTTTAAGAGTATCAGGTAGGGAATTAAATAGTTTGATGCCTCTATAAAACAAAGCATTCTGAGAACAATTTTTGGTTGCATTTGTTGTATCGATTTCATTTGCATTTCTTAGAATCCTATTCTGATTTTCATGTCTATACGAAATTCGACTGGTCAAATAGTTTGGTGCTAAGCCAATTTTAATTTTTTGAATTAACAAAAGCGTTCGAAACGTTACCATCTGAATGATGCTCATGAGATTAAGTCTTTCAAGCATTTCTTCGCTGTGCGTAAATCTATTAACTTTTAAAATTTGTCTCATGCATTTATTTTGTAGAATTTGTAATCGATTTTTGTCTGTTTGATTAGCTAGAAAAATGATAGATGCACAATAGGTATAATGAGGTTCGATAACGGACTTATACAAATATAATTTTTGGTCACAATTTAACTCATTTTTTAATCTACTTAGGACGCTCAATTTCATCCCCACTTTTTTACAAATATGGTCAATATTTTTATCAAAATTTAATTTGTCGTCGATGATAATTCCTAGGTATTTAATTTCATGTTGCATATTTATACGCGTCTCGTTTATGAGAATATTAATGTTGTTAGAGTCAATAGATTTGTTAGTTATTATCATTGCATTTGTTTTCATTACATTTAGTTTTAGCTTATTTTGACAAAGTTTTTCATATAAAATTTCAAGGTCTTCGTTTAATTTTTGAGTAGCCTCTTCAATGGAATTGGCAATTACGTAAACTAAAGTATCATCAGCGAACAATTTAGCCCTACAGAATTTGAGACAATCAGTCATATAATTAATGTATAGTATGAATAATAGTGGCCCAAGTATTGATCCCTGGGGAACACCTAAGCTATTAATCAATTCTCCAGAAATATTATTACCTATTTTTACTACTTGTCTTCTGTTTGAGAGATAGCTCTTAAACCATCTCAGTGAAGAGCCAGAGACTCCATATTTAGATAATTTTTTTGTTAATAGATTAGGATCAATTGTCTCAAACGCACGCTGAAAGTCCAAAAACACAGCGATGATAATTTTGTTGTCATTTTGAGCTGCATGCCATTCAAAAAGGACGTCATTTATTGCGGTTTCGCATGAATAATTTTCTCTAAAGCCGGATTGGTTATTGCTTAGCATGTTGTTTGTTTTGATGAAGGCAGTGAACTGATTGTATGCCAACGATTCGATTACACGTTCAATACAGGGCAGCATATGAATTGGTCGGTGGTCATTGATGATGATTGAGTTTTGTTTTTTCTGGATTGGTATAATGGTTGATTTTTTTAATATCTCAGGAAAAGTGGCGGTTTCGAACGATTCGTTGATAATGTCAACTAAGTATTGTCCAATGATGAAAATAGCGTCGATCAAAACATTTGGATTGAGAAAAAACTCATCGGTATTATTTTTGAGTTCTCTCAAGCATTGCTTTATGTCGGAAATCGATGCTCCATGAAATTCAAATATCGTGTTAGGTGTAATGATGTTTTCTTCTTCGTAAATAATATTTTGAATGTTTTCGTTGATTTCGACAATACTGGACATGAAATATTGATTGAAGGCCTGTGCAATGTCCATATCATCTTCAAGACATATATCACCATTTTTTAATTGTAATATTTCTCCGTTTTCTTTATTGAGTATAGAATTTAATATTTTCCATGTGGCTTATGAGTTGCCGTGGACACGAGCCAATTTACGTTGATTGTTTTCATATTTTTTTGTTTGAATAGTAGATTTGTAAATATTTTTGAATAGTTTGAACTTTTGCCATTTTTCGGCTGAGTCTTGTGTGCCATTAGAAAGTTGAGCCACTTTATATAGACGATTTTTTTCAACGCGCATTTCTTCCAATTCTCTATCAAAAAAGTCTTGATTAGCTTTCACAGTTTTAGTACACATAAATTGATTTGTTGCAATGCCCAAAATATTTATTAACCAGTTCATTTTTATGTTAATATCACAGTTTTCGATAAAACGCCATGAATAAATATATGTTTCTAAAGAATTCCAAAGATCGATTTGGTTATAGTTTTTGAAAACACGAATTGTTCGGTATTTTGTAGATGTGCACTCCCTGTGGCCTCGAAGAATGATCTGTATAATTGAATGGTCTGATATTTGGTCCTCATTTAAAACGTTGCACTCTATTTTTGACGATTGAATATTCGAAAAACACAAATCAATTGTAGTTTGAGAGTCTTCCGTTATACGAGTCGGTGATT
Organism: Obolodiplosis robiniae; assembly: GCA_028476595.1. NCBI lineage: Eukaryota > Metazoa > Arthropoda > Insecta > Diptera > Cecidomyiidae > Obolodiplosis > Obolodiplosis robiniae. Next base: position 30,612,189 of record CM052014.1, on the reverse strand, counting down.
GAACTAATTGAATTAGGCCAAAGTCATTACTGATATTGGTTAGACGATTACTATACGTTGTTTGCAAAGCTATGTTGATGTTGAAGTCGCCACAAATCATTATATCTTTGTCACTTGGAATTTTATTGAGCCAGTTTTCGAGAGAATCAATAACTAATTGTTTATGGTCGTTGTTGGAAGATAAATATACACATGCCAGCACAGTTGATTTTTTGTTGATATGAATTTCGAATGACAAATACCATGCAATTTCTTCTTGTTGCACGAACAAATTTGAATATTTAATTTTTTTGCTTATGAATACAGAGACGCCACCGGTATGTTTAGAGTAAGGCAGATAATGTACACAATGAACATTTTTTAGTTTTAAATCACTAGTATCACAGTTTTCAGTCACATGCGTTTCATTTAAAAATAAAATATCGGGTTTACGGTTGTTAGAAACTTACTTGAGTTCCGTAAAGTTGTTTCTTAAACCGTTTATATTTGAACAGAGAACGTGAATATTGTTTGATGATTGCTATTCAGAGTCATTATATTCGATTTTATTTGCAAGAGCTTGTATACGGCGTTTGTACACTGGGCAATCTTTGCTCCAGGCACTATGTTTACAGTCGAGGTCCATTTTGAATTTATTGTTCGCGTCTTTACAATTAATACACCATACTGAATTGTTACGACAATCGGAAAATTTGTGGGAACCTGCACAACGGCTGCATTTTTGTCTTTCTTGGCGGCATTCATCAGATTTATGGGAGAAACCACAGCATTTGTAACAACGATTTACGTGTAAATGTTCGAAAATTTTGCATTCACGCCACGGTAGACTGAGAGCACCCAATTCCATTAATGTATTGAATGCTTCGCCATTTACTTCGATGACAATGTCGTTGAACGAAGTGCTACGGAATTTACGTGGAATCACTGTAATTAATGTCATATTTATTTCATGCAATTCTTTACTGTGTTGTTTGAGCACGTCGAGAATTGAATCATTTTCGATGTATGGATCGATATTTGTAATTCGTAACCGTGGATGTTTCACTTTTGGCAAGATGACTTCATATTTATCACCTAGTTTGTCATTAACAATTTGTTTGATTTTCATGGTTTCTGTTGCATTCTCACAACGAAGTACGACTCCACCATCTCGGACATTACGGGTGCTACGGACATTTACTTGAGATTTGTCAACATTTTTGGTGATATCTTCAAAAGTTTTAGAGCTGATTTGTTTTGTTTTTGGCTTGATGACAACTGCAGGTTTGACGCTTGTTTTTGTGACTGAAGTGTATGACGACGTTTCATTGCGGCTTTTTGCGTTCAATTTCGATGATGATGTGACCGGTGCTTTGTTTGAGCAGATTTTCTTGTCTAATGATTGAAGTTGATTTTGAATTGACGATGCTGTTTGAGCTTTGTTAATTTTTGTTCTTGATCTTCCATTTGATTTGCTTTGAAAGCAGTCTGGGCAATATAGTTGAAGGCATTTGCTGTTTTGACGTGCGTTGAATTCTTTATTTGTGACACTACCACACTTTAAATGAAATAGCGAGTCACAATTATCGCATTCGCTATAGTCGTCGTCCTCCTCTATCTCTTTTTCACATTTGTAACACATCGAATCCATCATTGGTAAAATGTGTATTTTTGTGTAAATAATATTTTGGTTGCACTTTATTTCAATTTGTTCGGAATTTCGTGAAATTAAATGACCATTTAATATAATTTTTATTGCAATTTAGTTTTGAGAAATACTATAATTAATTAAATTCACTGAGCTACGCGTAAAGTAAACTAGTTGCATGACAGTTCTTAATGCTTCAACTTATTAATTGCACTCTGAATTTCATCCATGCTAATCTCTTCCAAACTCTCTTCACTCACATTTACATTCACATTCTCATCCACCAAATCGGAATTTTCCAAATTCAGCAATTCATCAAACTATTCCTTCCATCTTTTCAACACATTCTTTCGACCCATCTCTACATTGCCCAACTTGTCCAAAAAAGCTCCAGGAGCATGTTTCTTGTCTCCATTCCTAATGTTCTTAACCCTTGACCAGAATACCTTATTCCTCTGTTGTCCAGCAACTTCTAGATCCTGGCCAAACTTCGCCCATTCTCTTTCTTTTGCTCCTTTCACCATCATTTTCACCACACGCTTTTGTTCCCTATACGACTCCAGATTTTTATCAGTTCGGTTCTGCAACCAGCGGATCCATCTCACTCTCTTTTCTCTCACAGCATTTCTAATTTCTTCATTCCACCGTTCAGTCTTCTCTCTCCCATTCTTGACTACAAACATGCCACAACTTTCTCTTGCTACTTCTACAATCACTTCCTTAAACAAATTCCATTCATACTCAATATCAGACGCTTCACTCACGTTCGACCTGCGCAAATTTTTCTCTTAATTTTGCTAAAAACTCTCTCGCTACATTCACATCTCGCAATTTATCCACTTTCACTCTTTTTATTGACCTCTGATAGCTTCTTACGCCACTCTTGCTGATACATAGTTTGCTGGCTACCAAGTAGTGATCAGAGTCCAAACCAAAACTTCTATACACTCTCGTATTCAAAATTGTTTTGCGCAAGCTTGCTTCAACGATAACGTAATCGAGAAGAGATTTTCGATTCTGGCCAGGATTTTCCCACGAATACATGTGAATTTTCTTGTGCTTGCAAAATGAATTTTCATGAAAAATGAATTAGTTATAACTAAATCCGAACTCTGGCATAAATCGAGTAATCTCTTCCCATTACCATTCGCGGCAGACTCTTCACCAAATTTTCCCAGTACAGCGGAAAAATTTGGATCATTTCTACCCACTCTCGCATTAAAATCGCCTAATAGAATCACTCTTTCACTGCCCTTTCTATCGACCACGTCATTCAGATCGATGTAGAAATCATTCAAATGGTCCGAATCTGCCCCTTCACATGGTGAGTAAACGCTCACGAATCTATAAATTGCTCCCCCAATATTAATCGAGATCCACATTAATCTTTCATTGACGAATCTATGACTGACTACTGAAGACTTTAAATTTTTGTGAATCAAAAACCCTACGCCCCAATTAGCTCTTCCTCTAGAAACACCCGACAAAAATGCACGATAATTCCTAGAGTATCCTCAAACTGTCCTTTAATGCGAACATCATTTAAAGCTAAAACATCCAAACCGAAAACATTCGCTCTCTCAACTAATTCGAACTTCTTCGACTCAAAATTATCAGACATTAACAAATTATTGAAGAAGCGCATGTTTTTGTAACGATTCCATTCGAATAAAACCTTGTTAAAGAACCACATGTATTTCGGTGAATTTCATCCATTGAAGAAATAGCCCATGTTGCGATTTTATTTCGCATGATTGAAAACTATGTTTACTGAGGATGTAAATAATAATTGGGACTCTAATTTCATATTCATACACAAGTAGCCTATGCTATCACTAATTGGAGCAAGTGCAGTGTTAATGAGCAGGTGAAGAATCGCTCTTGCACAATAACGAACATGTTTTGAATTCATATTTCACATTGGTTAATTACTTTAGGCAAAGACAAAAAATAAATAAATGAGATAATGTTTTCATATTTTTAATTCCTCAAAAGGAGCATATAATGTCGCTTATTCGATTCAGTTGAGTTTTCAATATATAGATGCTCAGCAGAATTTGCACAGCATCTGCCGAACCAAGTAGCCACTAGCCAGTGTGTAAGGAACAAAAAGCGTGCGCAAGAATACAACAACATGCTCCACTCACTTATATTGCTCTTGTTCTGACAAATGCAATGCTGAAGCGTACGCTTTTATTGTCTTGTCATCTGGGTTGCATGCGTCGGAAGGAGAACAGTAAAAGTACGCGGATTATGCTGATGCATTTTTACACACGTGTATGGTGTTACCTTACCTATACAGAGCAATACAGACTACAGGTCATTTTCTTGAAATAATGGTAGACGAAAACATGTGGATTAAGACAAAATCTAATCGGCCTGTTTTTGCAATTTATGGTATTGTTTCAACTACAATATATTGTTCTAGCAACGATAATGTCAGAAAACCGGAGGTTTCATTCAATATTTTCCTATGTTAATTGGTGATGAATACCAATGAAGCGCACCATCTCTACCTATTAGACTCAACCAAACTCTTTAACATTTCAACAATTTTTATTATTATTATGTTTATGCTGAATTTTTTTTTCATTTCAAAGCAGATGTACATCCGAACAATTTAATGTTTTCGACCAATGTTCAGTTTAATATATAAAGGGTGATTTTTTAGCTGGTTTCTTTTTGACGTTTAATTTTTTGACAGATGTCAAATTCCAACTGACGTCTGTCACAGTCAAAAATGCTCAGTATGCTTTGCAATTTCAAGATGGAAAGACTTACAAACGAGCAACGCTTGCAAATCGGGTCCATCCATGGACGAACTGCGCCGTAAGTTCGGCGAACAGTTCATCTCTCGTTTCGGCCCCGTTCATTGGCCGGCCAGATCGTGCGATTTAACGCCCCTGGATTATTTTTTGTGGGGCTACGTTAAGTCTCTCGTCTATGCGGACAAGCCAGCAACGATTGCCGACTTGGAGGACAACATCGAACGCGTTATTGGCGATATGTTGGATTCCGGTCGATATGTTGGAGAGAGTGTGCCAAAATTGGACTTCCCGTATGGACCATTTGCGCCGTAGCCGCGGCCAACATTTGCATGAAATTATTTTCAAAAAGTAAATGGCAAGAACCAATTTATCGATTTCAATAAAGATTTGATTCACTTTTCGAAATTTTTTGCGTTTTTTTCGATTTTCAAAAAGAAACCACTTAAAAAATCACCCTTTACAAATAATACTGAAATGAAAAATGAAAACGGTTTTGAAAACCAAACAATCCTCATAACAAACACACGATAATTGTATGCTATGAGAACGAGACGCAAACCTATTTGTTTATATATTTGTCGTGCTCACACTGATTTCTCCATCGCAGTGGCTGTATGCAAAACAAATTCGTAATAACACTCATCTTAGGCAAAAAAAACGAAAACAACAACAACGCCGCTGTTTGTGTGGATAAGTCCTTTAAGTATATCGTTTATGTTTTAGACAGAGTTAAATGAATGAATATAAATAGAACCACGTTCGTCTTCAAATTAAAACTAATAAATGGTCTTACGTACGTAAAACTAACTTTCCCGCACATTTACCGAAATTGTTCGGGTTCATGGGTTTTTCATTGATTGCAACGCATTTGTATTGGATTTATGTTTATTCCTTATCGAATCATCATGCAACTTTGAGAATAAATCACAGAAAATTTCAAGTCATTACACATCATGTAATTTAAATTCATATTTTAATAAAAGAAAACGAATAAACATCTCAGTTTCTTATTTTTACTTCAACAAACGTTCGCTGCTTTTGAATTGGTAATAACAATTACGAACTAGTTCACTCTGATGTGAACTTTCGATTCATGCCAACGTTAGATATGGTTCCACATTTATGTAATGTATAAATTTCGTTAAAGAGTTAATGAGCATTCAAATAGATGAAAAAAACAGGTTAGAAAAAACAAATACTTCATACAATTTAATGACAAAATTTGAATTTTGATCACGAAAATTGAAAATTTTGTATGGGAGGAGTCTTAAACAAAATCAGAATGACTTGAAATTTTGCGAGACTAATTAATTTCATAAAAAAATAATATCCTGAAAGTTTCAATAGGATACAAGGTGAACTTAAGATATTCGCCATACAAATGTTCAGCTTTGACCTCGAAAAGACCCCGAAAATCGAAAATTTTACAGGGGAGGTAGTCCTAAATCTCATCGGAATGACTTGAAATTCTGCATGACTCATTTTTTTCATGAAAAAATAATTTTCTGAAAGTTCCAATAGGAAACAAGGTGAACTAAACATATTCGCCCTACAAATTTTCAGTTTTGACCTCGAAAAGACCCCGCAAATCGAAAATTGTACAGGGGAGGTAGTCATTAATCTCATCGGAATGACTTGAAATTTTGCATGACTCTATTTTGTCATAGAAAAAGAACTCCCTGAAATTTTTAATAGGATACAAGGTGAACTTAACATATTCGCCATACAAATTATCAGTTTTGACCTCGAAAAGACAGATGGCGCTGTAGTAAGTGTGAAGCTGACTCCAAAAACGACGACGAACGATATACCAATGACATTCACACAAATGAAACAAGATTTCTTTGAAAATGTATAAATTGATGCAATCCATCTATAATGTATTATATATTCGATAATCAATAAATTAATGTTTCCCGAATCAAACGGAATTTGTTTATAAAACATCAAACAGTGATACAATCTTTCTCTCTTTTAGTCCCAATGTGAAAATGTGAATATTTAAAAAGAATACAATCGAATATATCAATATTCGCCCATGTGAGCGTTTAAGCCATTGACAATATTGATATATTCGTTTCTATTTGTTTTAAATAATCATATTTTCTAATTGGGAGTGAAAGAGAGAAAGATTGTGTAAGGGAGTATTCGTAAAATAAATCATCCGATTTTGAATATTTGGACATTTAGGAGTAGAAATCAATTTTTTATTCCTTTTATAATATTTAATTTTCAAAAATATTACTTTTGTTCGTTAAATATGAGCAGATGACAAGTCCATTAGTTTCAATGCTTGTGTCCGTTAGTTCGTCAATGGTGGCCGTGAAAACAAGTAAAGTGCACCGCGAATCATCGTTATTATGAATTAATTCTCTTATATTCATGTCAATATGACGGTAAATGTTCGGTTAATTCTGCTTTAATATAGGATGGGTGTACAAATATTTTGGTGAGTTCGTTCCAATTTCATACATTTGGCCGAGTTTATTTTCGTAAATTTTTACTACTTCCGATTTCGGTAGCATGCAAATTCCGCGGACATGTCTCTTTCGGGAAAATCGATGTGTTTTTTCTCGGGTGCAGTGTGGCTTAGCACGCCCCTCACCTTAAATACATTTTAGATCGAAATCGAAACAATGTGCCTCGGACGAGGGGAGGCCACGGAGCTCGCCCTCCCCGGGACCTGACCGGAGCTCCACAGTTGAAGACCATTTTGAATATAGGAACCTTGAATTTGAGAGGAGGTTTTGAGTCGAAGAAGTTCGAATTAGTTGAGAGAGCGAATGTTTTCGGTTTGGATGTTTTAGCTTTGAGTGATAATCGTATTAAAGGACAGTTTGAGGATACTCTACTGAATTATCGTGCATTTTTGTCGGGTGTTTCTAGAGGAAGAGCTAATTGGGGCGTAGGGTTTTTGATTCATAAAAGTTTAGAGTGTTCGGTAATCAGTCATAGATTTGTGAATGAAAGATTAATGTGGATCTCGATTAAAATTGCGGGAGCAATTTATAGATTTGTGAGTGTTTATTCGCAGGCGTTACTATGCGATGGATCCAACAACGCATTTGAATCCATCGCTTAAATTTATCTACTAAATGCGATGCGACTGACGTATTCATGCTTGTCTGCCACAGCGTAAGCAGCGATACAGTGGACGCGTTAGTGCTACTCTCAGTCATTCATGTCTGCTACAGCGTAGGCAGTGATACATTGAACGCGTGTTCGTGTTCGCTGCGACGCTGTCTGTGTTACACATACAATAATGACTGAGAGTTGCACTAACGCGTCCACTGTATCATTGCTTACGCTGTAGCAGACAAGCATGAATACGTCAATCGCAACGCATTTAGTAGATAAATTTAGGCGATGGATTCAAATATGTTGATGGATCCATAGCATAGTAACGCCTGAAATGTAGGCGGTTGCAATACTGGATGCTTCTCTCGCGGAATTCGTGGTTGGTGATTCGAACTTGGAATCCAGACTTCCGGTAGAAGTGCTTGATCCACATCGCTCATTAATTCAAAATAGGCATTGCTGAAACATTCTTTTATTCATTGCAAAAAAAGTCGTTTTATGCTGCTCTCATAATCATTAATTCTGTATGTCCATAAAATTATTATGTAGCTTTTCAAAAATTTCCGATTTATTGGTCAATACATATTCAGAATTCTTTTGTGTACTCGGATGACGAAAAATTTTCTTATTACGAATCATTTGATTCAATCGCCTTTGTTGAACATACACTAAATTTTTCATTTCGATTTGATTATAATTTGTCCAGAAACCAGCGAAAAGATGCACAAATTTTCACTATACTGGTTGCAAACTGAGACTAACTTTTACTCTTTCCCACGAATTGTTTTTTGGTGAACCACAAATCACACACAAAATTTAATAATTGCCCTGGTATACTTCCAACCCGATACTAGTAATATGATCTGCTGGTGCACGGTTTCGGCGCCAATGTTTGAGAATGCTGAGATTCTCTGTTCAAAATAAACACAATTTGTTTTTTTTTATTGTTCTTTCCTTTTATACTATTCGCTGTTGATATAAAAACGACGAGTAGTTTCCTTTGATGTTTTCTATAGGAATCGGCGTAGCGATTAGTTTTTCACTATCATTTATAGAGATCAGATTCCTGCGCAACTATTAATTATCGATTGAGAGTAATACTCTTAATAATTGTGCATTTTATTAAATATTTTGTTCGCGCATTTTCTCTGCTTATTATGTCAACATAACGGTAAGTTTATTTTCGTAAATTATTACTATTTCCGATTTCGGTAGCATGGTAAATCCGCGGACATGTCTCTTTCGGCAAAATCGACGCGTTTTTTCTTGGTTGCAATTTGGCTTAGCACGCCCCTAATCTAAAATTCATTTAGCTCGGACGAGGGGAGGCCACGGAGTTCACCCTCCCCGGGGCCTGACCGGAGCTCCACAGTTGAAAACCGTTTTGAATATTGGAACTTTGAATTTGAGAGGGGGTTTTGAGTCGGAGAAGTTCGAATTAGTTGAGAGAGCGAATGTTTTCGGTTTGGATGTTTAAGCTTTGAGTGATGTTTGCATGAAATGACAGTTTGAGGATACGTTAGGGAATTATCGCGTATTTCTCTCGGGTGTTTCTAATTGGGGCGTAGGGTTTTTGATTCACAACAATTTAGAGTGTTCGGTAATCAGTCATAGATTTGTCAATGAAAGATTAATGTGGATCTCGATTAAAATTGGGGTGGCAGTTTATAGATTTGTGAATGTTTATTCGCCATGTGAAGGGGCAGACTCGGACCGTTTGAACGATTTCTACATCGATCTGAATGATGTAGTCGATAGAAAGGGTAGTGGAAGAGTGATTCTTTTAGGCGATTTCAATGCGAGAGTGGGTAGAAACGATCCAAATCTCTCCGCTGTACTGGGAAAATTTGGTGAAGAGTCTGTCGTGAATGGTAATGGGAAGAGATTACTCGATTTGTGCCAGAGTTCGGATTTAGTTATAACTAATTCATTTTTCAAGCACAAGAAAATTCACATGTATTCGTGGGAAAAGAGTGATAGTGGCAAGATTGCGAGGTGTGAATGTAGAGAGTTTTTAGCAAAATTAGGAGAAAAATTTGCTCAGGTCGAAGTGAGTGAAGCGTCTTATATTGAGTATGAATGGAATTTGTTTGAGGAAGTGATTGTAGAAGTAGCAAAAGAGTGTTGTGGCATGTTTTTCGTCAAGAATGGGAGAAAGAAGACTGAATGGTGGAATTTAGATATTAGAATTGCTCTGAAAGAAAAGAGAATGAGATGGATCCGCTGGTTGCAGAACCGGATTGACGAAAATCTGGAGTCGTATAGGGAACAAAAGCGTGTGGTGAAAATGATGGTGAAAGGAGCAAAAGAGAGAGAATGGGCGAAGTTTGGTCAGGATCAAGAAGTTGCTGGACAACAGAGGAACAAGGTATTCTGGTTAAGGTTTAAGAACATTAGGAATGGTGGTCGGGGTTGGGACGTCTGTAGTAGGAAAAGGCGGGTTCGAGTGCAATCCTCAACCGCATGGTTCTTGCGTCATCCATGCGGTAGCTGTGCGAGCGCGTGCGTCACTCACACACACACTCTCTCTCTCTCTCTCTCTCTCTCTCTCATTCTTTTCCACTTTTTTTTCATATGTGATAGCTCACATGTTTCATCACATACTTATGTATATAGTATGCAGCTAAAAAAATATGTCAACAGATATGCTTGCCATGTATTTTGTTATTGGAATCGTATGCCGCTGTTTTTTTTTTCTTTCTTTCTTAATTTCGTACATTTCTTTGCTTCGTACGAAGGAATATTGACAGCAGCAACGGAAGCATACAGGACAAAGCTTTTCAATGAAAAAAAAACATCGTGAAATGGTAAACAAACTATTCCATGTGAATATATTGCGGTCCAATCGAATGATAGAATGCGCATATAATCAATAGCTGTTTTCAGACTTTTTTGCACATGCAATCGTGGAATTAATATTAGATTGGAAATCGATTATTAGGATTGTAGCTATTTTAAGCTCTTTCTGTTTTTCTTTCTTTCTTTACTCTGTCTATCCCTCTTTCATATTGATATGCGATTTATTTGTAATTTCATATGATTTCTCATAATTTTAAACGAAAGATTTTTCAAATTGAATCGAACTCAGACGTTGATGCATGCAAAGCATACACGCTAACCATTGTGTATACAAATAACTGCATTCAGTGCAATCATATATTTTTTGAAATGAACAATAGCTCTGTGTGAGCGGCAGCAACGGTATCAACAGCTCGGTTGTTATCGTAAACGGTAGTGCAGCGTAGCATTTTGCACATTCCTTGTTCGATCGGTCCTGTTTCAAAAACCATAACGAAATATCGTAAAACGGTGACAGAGACGGCAGCGAATGTTTGTACATAAAAATATCGCTCATCGTTTCTTTTATGTTTTCTTTTTTCAATCGACCGCAATGTAAAGCAGCCAATGTATATATTTAGCGATGGACACATTCACTTGAAAAAAAAAATCATTACATTAAGCTAGCTTATCATATCTTCTCATTCTTCATAAGTTGTTTCATTGCAAAACATTAACGCTCTCGCTCGCTAACTCTTTCATACATTCGCTCATTCAATAGTTGTACAATGATTGTGTGTGCATGTATGTGCATGAATGTGCAAGTGCATGCCGTTTTCGTTGATTCAAAATGAATATTCACATAGCAGTAGCATAAATTACCTACTCGTATTTTGCCAATGGTAGTTCTGTTTGTATCCAAAAAAACTGCTGTGTATATGAAATACAACTGCATAGTCTGCGTAAAGTTCTTTTTACTTTTCCGCACACACCACTGTGTGTAGTAAAAGTATTGCGATCGGTCCAAAAAATTCAAAACGCCCGGAATGAGTTTTCTTTGCGTTTTGAACCTAAAAAAGACGATTGCAACCATTCCCGGACAAATTTTTTGTCCGTGTGTGGTACGTTGTCGGTTGTCCGTTGTACGCAAAAATTTGTTAACACGATAACTCAAAAAAATTGGGATTAGAATTGATCACAAATTTACCCACACATTCGTATACATTGGGAATAGAGACCTATTAATTTTCAGCTTAATCGGATCATGTCATCGGGTAGCTCTAGTGGAGTCGAATCAAAAAATGGGCTGTTTTTCAATTTAATTAAGAAACATTTGTATGGAAACAAACTTTAATTAAAAAATGTGTATGGCGACTATCTTAAGATCACAATGTATCGAATTGAAAATTTGAGGATATTATTTTTTTATGAAAAAAATAAGTTATTCAAAATTTCAAGTCATTCCGATGAGATTTAGGACGACCTCCCCTGCAACATTTTTGATTTTCGGGGTCTTTCCGGGGTCAAAACGAAAAATTTGCATGGCGACTATCTTAAGATCACATTGAATCGAATTGAAACTATGAGGATATTTTTTTTTTTTTCGAAAAAAATAAGTCATACTCCTCAATTAAAAACAATTATCTTCATTCTTTAAAATCTAATTCAAAAATAATTGACTTCATTCATCTTCAGAACATTCAAGCACCTCTTTGCCTTTTTATTGAACTCGTAAAAATGGAAAATGTCGAAGCGCAACCATCCACTAATACAGTTGAAGATAATAAGCGTTGAGTTACAAGTACGTGGGAATGCATTTAATAGACCAATTAACAAATTCGCTGTTGTAAACAATGGGCATATCGATATTGAAATATTTCTAAACGATGCCTTTCGTATATATCGCTTGGAACTCAGAGCGAATTCGTCATTATTATCAATATGAAAACGAACTGAATTTTAATGGAATCGATTATCCCGTTCGCTTGAATCAAATCGATAAATTTGTTCGACAAAATGACAATATATCAATAAATTTATACTATTACGATGATGACAATGAGGGTCGTATATGTCCATTACGTGTAAGTAATGAAGTTAAGCAGCATCACATTCATTTGCTGCTAATCAAAGATGAAGAAAGTGTTACTAAAATTAAGGAAAGAAATGTTAAAACAGCTAGCACTTCCAACATGATTAAGGAGATCTGCGATAATGATTCAATTCATACCCATTATTGTTGGATAAAAAATTTGAGCCGTCTTGTCAGCAGTCAGCTGAGTAATTATAAATCTCGATATTTTATTTGCGATCGATGTCTAATATTTTATGATACAAATGAAAAATTAATGAAACATACTGCAGAGTGTACAAACGAGTGTAGCATTGAAATGCCCGATCATACATGGAAATGGATGAAATTTGATAACTATAAACATCAGCTGAAAGCACCATTTGTTGTTTACGCTGATACTGAAGCGTATCTGAAAGGGCTCAGTATGGAAGATCAGAAACGTATATTTAGTGAGGAATGTGCAACTACCGCAAAACAGCAGCATCATATTTACGGCGTTGGATATTACTCAAAATGTGAATTTGACGATTCATTTTCATATTACCGAAGTAGCGGTAATCGCACCGATTGTGTCGAATGGTTCATCACAGAATTGAAGGAAATCTATCATGGAGTTGCAAGGTTATTTGATAAAAACACACCAATGCTACCGTTAACTGAAGATGACAGATATACCTTTCACGATCCAAATGCATTATGAACGATTTGTGGTGATATTTTTGAAACAAATGATATTAGAGTGAGTACATGATCCAGTTCCAAGATATTCACGTTGTACCCGTTATTATGCACAATTTGTCGGGTTACGACTCACATTTATTTATAAAAGAGTTGGCAGCAAATAATTTTATAAATGGAGATTTTTCAATTATTCCAGCTAATGCGGAACAATACATAGCTTTCACGAAGGTAGTGACAGGGAGCACACGCGGGCTCAATACGAGAGAAAACGTAAAATTTAAATTCATTGATTCATGTCGATTCATGCCTGCATCTCTAGCTGAATTATCATCACTATGACCGTTAGATAAAAAACAAATATTGTATAATGAATGTGAAAAAAATGGTTACACACCAGAACAAATCTCTATGCTTGAACGTAAAGGCGTTTTTCCTGAATGTGTGAGCGGCATGGAGCAGCTGAAGGAGGCCAATCTACCATTAAAAGCAGATTTTTACTGTAAACTTAGTGGAGAAGGAATATCGGATGACGATTACCAATTTGCTTACGATATCTGGCGGAAATTCAATTGTAATTCGCTCGGAGACTATTTAGAACTATATCTAAAGAGAGATGTGCTACTGTTGGCCGACGTATTTGAAAATTTTCGAAATACATGCCATAAAATTTACAGTTTGGATCCGGCAAACTATGCCAACTATGGGATGCCATGCTCAAATATACCGGAGTGAGAATTGAACTGTTATCCGATGTGGAAATGTTGCTGTTCATCGAACGTGGAATTCGCGGTGGCATAAGTCAGTGCAGTAAACGTCAAGTCAAAGCCAACAATAAATACATGAGAGATGTTTACAATAATGAGAAACTGTCAAATTATTTAATGTATTTAGATGGTAAATAATATTTCTTTCAATCATCCATTTGTCCAGTCTGTCTTTAATCAATTTCATGATATTTTAGAATCTAATTTTGTTTTATTTCATGCACATTGATAGCAAATAATCTGCATGGACACGCAATGTCGCAACCATTACCGCTGAGAGATTTCAAATGGATTGATGACAACATTGTAAAGACATCATTTTCGAATGCAAATGAAATAGCTAAATTAGCTGACGATTCAGAATATGGCTATATATTCGAGGTGGATCTACAATATCCAAAAAATTTACATGCTACATATAATGATTTTTCATTTTGTGCTGAAAAGCTAACGCTTCCGCAAGAAGTGTTCGATATTATCGGTATAAAATCGAATAAAATCGATAAATTATTGTTAACGCTATACGATAAAGAAAATTATATCATTCATTATCGCATGCTCAAATTAGCATTACAACACGGTCTAGTATTAAAAAAGGTACATCGAGTACTTCAATTCGAACAAAATTGCTGGCTAAAGCCCTTCATCGATATTAACACACAGCTACGTACGCAAGCTACCAACGACTTTGAAAAGTCGTTTTTTAAATATATGATAAACTCCGTTTTTGGTAAAACAATGGAGAATCTGCGTTTACGTGCAGATATCAAACTTGACAACAAGTGGGGTGGGCGATGTGGTGCAGGCATGTCAATTGCTCGACCAAATTTCAAGAAATGCAAAATTCTCAATGAAGATTTAGCAGTAATTGAGTTACAAAAAACTCATATTAAAATGAATAAACCAATCATTATCGGTATGTCCATCTTAGACTTATCGAAAATAACAATGTACAGTTTTCTGTACGACTTTTTGAAACCTAAATATGGAAAAAAATTTACGGTTGCCTATACAGACACCGGCTCTTTCATACTTTCCATTCAAACGGTTGATTTCTACAATGATATGAAGCAACACTTGAATCGCTACGATACAAGCGATTTTCTGGAGAAGAATGTTTTCAAAATGCCTCAAAGGAATACAAAAGTGCCCGGTCTTTTCAAAGACGAATTAAACGGAGAGATTTGAGCAGAATTTGTAGGTCTACGTGCAAAATGCTACGCTGTACTACCGTTTACAGCTAAAATGGAAAAATGTGAATGTCCAGAAAGAGCTGTCGCACCTCGCGTTATAACAGATAGTGAATATGTTGACTGCATCGAAAAGAATTGTAACATCGATAAAAAATCTGATGTTATTAAAAAGTCCAAAGGTATCAAAAAAAATATAGTGAAACGTAAAATTTCATTTACGATTATGTTGACTGTATCGAGAAAAATGGTAATATTTTACGTGAACAGCATAACCTTCGCTCGAAATCACATCAAATATTCACAATTAAACAGAAAAAAATTGCCTTAAATCCGTTCGACGATAAGCGTTACCTTATTCGTTCGAATGGTATTGATACACTAGCTTGGGGTCATCATGAAATTAGTGAAATTGAGAAAAATTATTGTTAGGTGAAACATAAATTTTCACATAATTTTAAGCAAAAATAGTAGATAAGATACAAAAATGAAACAGATTTTATTGATTTTCATGAATGAGTAATATTTTAGGTAAATTTACGAAAATTTCCTTATAGTTTTGAAGTAAAAATAGTAAAACAAGGCACAAAAATGAGACAGTTTTCATTGATTTTCATGAGACGGTTTTCATTTTAGGTAAATTTATAAAAATTTCTATAAAATGGTTCCAAATCGAACTTTCTTATGATTGCTTTATATATTATAATATATACACATAAATATGGAATAAAAAGATTTGTGTCTTTATTTAAAAAAATAATCGTGTTTGTTTTATTTATCCGTTTTTATGATTTTTACAATTTTCAGTATATATCTTATTCTTATAGCGATTCCTGAATGTAACCGCCGCTCCGTAATTTAGAAATTAATTTCAACATTTCACTCAATGATTACAAGTTGCAAGTTGGAACATATTTGCAAGTTGTCGCATACACGTCGTAATTGTCTGGTCACACTCGATGGTTGATTAAAAGTTCCACTTCTTTTGCTGGGCTGCAACATTTCATCATGCTTATTTAATAATGAAATTGTTGATTTAGCAACACCATATTCTTCTGCAAGACGATTACCATTCACTCCACCATTCAATTCAGCTGAAATTTCAACCTTTTGCATTGTATTCAAACGCATGATGTTGCAATAAAGATAACTTCACTGTTTGGATGTTCAACTTGAACTAACTTATATCACTAGATGTTTGTTATTTAGACATAATCGAACCTCAAATCGAACTATTTGCATGAATTTGAACCTAAAATCGAAATATTTGTAAGAAATCAATCGAACTATTTGCATTAAATCAAACCTCAAATTGAACTATTTGCATGAAATCGAACCTAAAATCGAACAATTTGCATGAAATCGAACCTTAAATCGAACTATTTTGATGAAATCGAACCTCAAATCGTTGCCATATGAATTTACATGACACAGTTTCAATAAAACGAACATATGAAATACGATAACATATATACCAAACTTTTTTTCACTTTCATTTGAATATTCAAATATGAGAGAGAGAGAGAGAAACTAGAAGAAACAAATGTATGCGTGTGTGTGTAGCGTAAACAATGGCGATGATATATGATACTATATGATTATTTGCATCACTTCAGTTGTTGTTGTTGTTGTTGTTGTTCATATTAAACATATTGTTATGCATGTACTTAGATGGATTTGAGTGCAGTGTGAACTATTGTTTTAGTATTAAAAGAGAAAATGTGTGTGAAATTGTATGCTTCTATTGGTATTTCAATGAATACAGACGCGTAAAGCATACAATTTGTGTTTCCGAGTTATCTTCTCAAATATATTTCCAAAGTCAGAAAAGAAATCAAAGTACTTTACAATTTCAGTCTTATTTTATTGACAATTTTTCTAAGTCTTATCTTCCAAACAATTTTCACTTAATTACTTTGAGCCTATTTAGAGTTAATCGTAGGTTGAACAAATTAAAACTGAACGATTAACCTAAGGATTGTTTGAGCTTTTATACTCTTTTTCTGAACTAACACATATTCAATCAGATACATCATACATTGTAATATTCAATACATCTAAAAATATACATTCAACTCATTTTAGTGTATTTGTGATAGAATATTGTTTTTGTCACTTTTTAAATATAGATGCATTTGAATATACAAAAAACTATGATTGTAAATGAACTAGAATATATTTCATGTTCACACTTATTCAATTTACTATTTTGGTATTAATGCATTCGAACATAAAAAACGATAGTTGTATTGCATATGTAAAAAACTATGGTTGTGTTATTCACTTATTCCATATATAGAATACCACACTTGTTTAATAAAGTGAATGCACTATTGCACTCGCATCATCATTACTTATTAAAAGATTGAATTTCTATACTTACTGAAAAAAAGGCACACACATATGATTCAAATCTATATGAGTGAATTTGAAAGTGTGTATTTGCCTGAAAGTGCATGTTTGAATCCCGCTTTTACGATCTTATTTCATTTTTCTCTATTTTCCTTATTCTCTCTATTCATATAATAGTAAAGGATTCACTTGCCGTATTAGATTATGAGCACGTGTCAATTAATGTTCTAATTTTATCTCTTCTTGGCCCCCCTTATATTCGTTCTCTTCATGGAAAGAGGCTCGTTCGCGTCTTTCAATAATTATTATTATTATTGTTGACGCTCTTGAAGAACGCATATGAATGTTTTTATTATTGTTATTATTATTATTATTATTATTTTGCTCTCTATGTTAAACGATGAACGCATATGAATCGATGTTTTTGTTATTGATATTATCATCGGTTCATAGCTGAATCGTTTACAAAATATAGGTAAATTTTCAGAGCTTGAAAAATGATTGCAAATTTGATTAAACGATTAAAATACGATTGAATTTATTTGAGCGAAAGTAATCGACTTGATTCTACATGATTTGTTGCATCTATGATTTTTTTTTTTTTTTTTTTTTTTGATTATATTTCGAAAATATTCATTTTGACATGATTACTGTGAACATGGATCAGTATTCATCGTTATATTTCAATGGATCAGTATTCATCATTTTTCTAAAGTATGACAAATTTTCAGTCTGTATGAAATAAATATAAAAAAATTTGAATTTTGTTAATGATTGTAATCATTTAATGAAAATAGGATGACAAATAAATTTTTAAACTTATTTGAAATTGTAAAATTTTTCAAATGATTTAAAAAAAAATTATCAACGTAAATTCTATAGGTTTAGAAAATATGGCAAAAATCAGTGCATTTGACAGTCCTAACAAGTTTAGGCTTATAATCCTGGCTTTTTTTTCAATCAATTTTATAGGATGGCAAATAAATTTTAATGACAATGAAATTGTAACATTTTCCAAATATTTCGGTAAAAAAATGTATCAACTTAATCTGTATGAATTAAGAAAATATTTGCTTTCGAGATCAGAATGAATTTTGATTTCTTTTTTGTTTGTTTTTGGTTTGATTCTTTTTGGCCACTCATTTTTATTAAAGTTCATAAATATAACCAAAAAAATGGCATTGAAAAAAAAAAACAATTATTTATTTGTTTGACAAAACTGGGCTGGTTCACAGTAATCATAGAAAAATAAATACTTTGCTAAATTTTAATCGTAATCATAGCATAAATCATTTTAACATAATCAGAAAAATATTTATTCCTTATTTTGGTTTTGATTGTGTAATCCTAAATATAAAATGATTTATTTTTAATCACAATAAATAATAATAATAAAAAAAAAAAATTCAAGCTCTTCAAAATTTCAAGCGAGACAAAACCAGCTGTAGAGTAGTGGTTAGCGTGCCAGCTTTGCAAGCATGGGGACGTGGGTTCGAATCTCGTAGTGGCCGTTTGATTTTCTATCAATTTCATCATTACTAATAACAGTGATATATTGATGGGAGAAAAACTAACACATAAAAACAGTGATTTTCGACTCACGGTGTGTTTCGGAGGACACTTTAAGCCGTCGGTCCCGTGTGTGTGCACAAAGAGGATTTTGAGTTAGCACAGACACACGTAAATCGACTACCTTAACGCTAAGGTTGTGTTATTGGGTATTTCAATATTCAATACACCACCGCAAAAAAGGTAGTAGCCATTCATGGGCCCGAGCATTCGAATGCGGTGCAGTCGTGCCCTGCAAGCCCCTCACCAATGTATTCGAATAATAGTTCTCATGCTGGTGGTATTCATGGAATACGAAAAAAAGACTGAACACACCTAACGGTACACAATTCGGTCTATAAATACTGAATGATGATGATGACAAAACCAAAAAAGACAATTACAGTCTATGGCATCGTAAAAAATGAATTAAAAACGATCATGCCGCAGAGATAGGGATATATTTCAAAGAAACGAATGTTGGACGACAAGGCGTTACTCGCGATATTAATCATTTTCATATTCATTCGCATTTCGACTTTTGTATCGATTTGGTTTGATGTATCGCACTCCTTTATGATCCACAAATGCCGGTATCTCACGACTCAATGGTCAAGTAACTAGGTTTTTGTTTTGCTGTTCACTTTCTGCTGCATTGTATTTCTCTTTTGTTTTGTTTTTTCCATTCGCACATAAAATATAATCGATTTTCAATTTAGTGTGAAAGAAAACAAGCGAAAAAGAAACAAAACGGTAAAAGAGTGTTTATTGATTTTAATTTATAAGTTGCTTCCCCTTCAATTCTGTCTCGTTTTCGAATTCGGTTGCATTGCTCAAATCGCTTGCAGTCAGTAATTTTCGAATTGGGATCAAAATAAAGGATACAAATTATGTAGTATTTGCGGTGTGGTTTCGTCACAAAACGCAAAAGTTCACAGCCATATAATGGAATGGCGCAGTTTTGTGCTAAAATACAAACCTATAAAATAAACGAGCTGATAATTATCAGCAATTAAACATGATTATCGTGAATTGGGTGTTTCACTGTGCACTTGCATTAGGTCACACGCAACTCAACCAAAAACTTTTGTGAATTTGAAGCAAAGAAAATATATCGTTGCGAGATCATTTTTTTTGCTGGCAATGAATACTGACTTTGTGTGCCTTGATAACAATTCGTGGCGCACAGGAAAGTAATCGTCCGAAATACAACTGCTTGCCGTTTACACACAAAAAGAGTGATCTGATTTAGTTGAACGTAGGATATAAATAACGTAGGATTTATATCATTCGTCGATATTTATTTTCCAGCTCGATTTGAATTTGAAAGTCTTACCAGAAATTGGACACAGTAGTATACTAGTATTAACGCGATAAATCGAGTAAAGATCAAGATAATTGAAAGCTGTAGAAGCCATTAGCTTTGGCAAGTCGAAGATTTCAATTGAATCTTACATTTAGCCAAACTGGACCAATTGCACTCCCCGTTGAATTAGGAGAATGCTTTTCATTGTTACTCACATTCATCAGCAAAATTGATGGCACAACACTCATCTTTCGTCAAAATTCAGTTGGAATTTTTTGTTTTTATTTCGAATGTCGCGTAAACGATTTTACTTATTCCAAACTGAACATGCTTGTTGAAGCGCAATAATGTTGTGAAATACTACTGAGATATTTCTTGACAGCTTGACTTTGACATTTCAAATGGAGATATACATACACACCTTCCCACTTCGATATATTCAATATAAAACCAATGTCTATTTAATATCGATTGAATTTTTAAATTTTATATCAATTTTAAGCTATTTTATGATTTTGAAAATATTTTTTCAAATACCTTCAATAAAAAATAAATCCGTTTCAATTGTTAGACTCTTTTGCAAATAAATTACGTACCAATTACACGCGCAATACGTACTCATTGTTCATGAGTTAAAATTACACGTTTTGCGTATTTTTTGATGATAAAAATGAAAATATTGCTCGTTTTTTTTATTTTAATAAATGGATTGAGTTCAACATTTTTCAAGTTTTCATTGAAAAAATGTCTGAAATTGTGGTGTGTTGACCCGCTACAATAGATTTTAATTTTGGTTCACATTAGAATAGCGCACATAGAGAAATAAGGCAATGTTTCTTAGTATTTACCATAGAATGACAGTTGTCGATGCATCGACATGTTCTAAAACTCCTGTGTTCTCTCTTGCAATTTCATTTACACTCAAACAAGCATTTCGTTCGGTTCTTACCACAATTGCGACTACAGATTTTGATAAAATTCTTCGTCAATTTATATCATCAAAAAAAGTTGAATGAGTTACTCTTCGTCTTCGGAAAGTAGTTGTAGTAATAAGTTTAGTTATAGTAATATCCGAAATAGATGTTTCTTAGCAATGAAACCTCCAAAATTTAACCGTAGCAAAAAGCCATCCAATAAAGATTGTTATACATTTATTAATAAGTGCCTTTCAGAAGCCGAACAAATGTGCATTGAATTAATAAACAAAGATGAGAAATACAACAGTTATTTGAAAGCATTACAGTCCGTGGATTTCTGTCTTGATGTAAAAATATATGCTTTTCAATCGATAAGGTAAAAACTTGATTTCTTATGATTTCTGAATCAATTGTATTCTCTTCAAAAAATATGTTTATCGATTTCAGGCGATACTTGAAGGAAAAAATTGAATCCATTGGTCAACTAGAACAAACTCCGGAACCATCTCCGCCGAATGAGACACTAGGTAGAAATCACAATTGTAAATATTTCATCCAAAATAAATTTGAAAGGCAAAAATATGAAATATCGCGCTATATATAATCATTTAATAGATGGGAGTTCAAGCCGCCATTCACGTTCAGCAACTGAAAATGCTTCTGATGGTTCCACTCATGTAGGTCCTACAGTAAGTGGAAATTTGTGAGAAAATTACCATGAAAGATGAAAAATCAATATTTTCTGTATTTGTTTATAGAAAAGGACATGTCCTTCGGATAGTGATGTAAATAGTTCCAGCAGTGCAGCTGCTTTTGTGTATGAAAGACATTCAAAACAGCACACATCAACAGTTGATCCTTATTCAAGTGTCTCGGATCAAGTGAAATTTTTTTTAAACAAATCCAATTATTATAATACACAGTTCTAAACATTTTTTGCTGTATTTTTGTACAGATTTCAAGCGGCTCAATTGGTCAACCAACAGTTTCGAAACATTTTTCCGGTGATGCAGCTTCTGTACATGTAAACAATCTGAATTCCACATCAATTGCTCCTACCTTAACTGCTTATCCGCAAGATGTTTCTCTATCAAATGATCCAATTCTTGTTAGTGATATTTTTTTTGAGAAAAACTCAATTAATTTACAGATTCAAAATTTATTTTTCCTACTTTTATATAGGCCCCGGGCGGAATGCACATGTCTTTATCACATGACTCGCAGCCATCTGTTTCAAGTCAGCAAACGCATTCGTCTTCATCACATGTCTCATATTTTTCTGGTTATCAACCTACTGAAATGAACCAATATCAGACGTTAGCCCCAGATCAATATGTAAGTGAAATTTTGTTTCAAAGTCGATCGTATTTTGTGTTGAAAATTATATTTTTTTTGCGGTTTCATATAGAATCAACCGAAAAATCAGGAACAAGGTCAGCAAAATCAATATGGTTCAGGCGAACCTGGTTTTGATTATGTAAGTATATTCAACCCATATAACCTAATCTTTCCCTCGCATTGGTATTTTTTGTGCGAATAATTACTGTTTTGTCTTTTTGTGTAGGAATGACGATAAAATGGCATCTGTTTACTATCTAAAAAAATACTGCAAATGCTCACAACGCACAAAAACGTTCCTACAAACAATAGAAAAATATCACCCACCACCATGAACAAAGTCAATCCATCCAAAAAATTTTCATAAAATAGTTTTTTGAACAGATTGTACTGTTCTTGTCGTTTTATAGATTTTTTATAAAAGAACTATCGATACTAACAGTTGTTTAAAAGTATTTTTATTTGCAAATTTCATAGCTCAGCGATTTTTTTCAAACAATTTAAATTACTTTTAAAATTCTAATTTGATGCAAGTCCATTGAATTGGTATTCGAATAAGCTCTTTCAATGAATACAGTAACGGTTTAAGTGTAATAAATCCTTGTGTATTTCAGATTTTCAACTGCTCTTGATACGTAACTAACTAATGGCACATTTCGTGAAAACTATTCAATTTTCTGCCATTTTCGATGTCAACTTTTCATATAAAAAGTCTCAAATATATCAAAAATGCTGAAAAATGGCACTTTTATTATTTAAGCCGTCAAACAAAGTAGTTTTTTAATTCAATTGTCAAGTAACGATTATATCGATCATTTGTAAAAAAACATTTTGAAAGAGCGAGGCAAAATTGAATAAGTTATAATGGTAAACATTCCAAAGGGAAATTCAAAAATATTTATGCATAACATACCTCCTGGAACAAAAATCCACGAATCTATTGAAGTATCCTAAACTTGTCGGCACTTGTCGGAGATTTTGCTTTTTGAGATTTTGATTACGTCTGACTTCGAAACTTTCGAACCCTCTCAGCCCAGAAAAGAAAGAGACAACATGAAATGGAGCGATCATTGCCCCCAAATTTTAAGTTAAAATAAAATCAGGAATTGTTTCAAGCCAAAATGAAAAATATATAAATTAAATTTACAATAAATTGACGGTGAAATACTTTTTCTTCTTTGAAAAAGAATGTGATAAAATTGTCATTAAAATTGCATTTGGTCACACGTAACTCAACCACAAACACTACTCTTGTGAATGTAATAACACAAACAGAAAATATCGTTCCGAGACCATTTTTTGTTTGCTAGCAATGAATACTGGCTTTGCGTGTCTTGATAACGATTCGTGGCGCACAAGAAAGTTGTAGTACGAAACGTTTTCCGTTTATACATAAAAAAATTGATCTGATTTAGTCGAACGATGGATAATTATCGTTTGCTTCAATTGTTTTTATTTGACCGCATTTCTCATATGAAGAAAAAAATATTTAGCCGCTTAAGTTTGCATACGATAGATTTTTTGGCAGTCACAAATTGCGTTCAATTTTCTTTTGATGGGTTGAATACACAGTTGTACTTTTCAAACGAATAAATGAGTTGTTTAAACGCAAATCCAATTGAAAATATGAACTAGAAACATAATGATCTCTTTTCTATTTTGCTAAATGCATGGATCGCCATAACGTTACATCTTTTCGCCCATATCGTTTTGATTGACGGCTCAAAATATAATGCTATATTTGTTGCGAATTACGCACCAATTCCTATTATCTGATTCAAGGATTGTATTGCTAAGTTTACACTCGAATAATAATTTCCACTTAAACGTGCTACTTGATTAAACTTATAAATGATAAGCGATAAGCTTTCCCGTTTAAATAGAATCATTTTATACACATGAAAAATATTCGAGCGTTGTGCAATGAAAAAATTATTGGTAAATAACATTAGTTGAGTTAACTGTATTTGTACCTAGTTGTGATAACAATGCTGAATTAATTAACCAGTTGGTTGACCATATGGTTGACGCAAGGATTGCACTCGAACCCGCCTTTTCCTACTACTGACGTCAAAAACCTCGATGTAAATTACATGGGTTTTCGACATCATTTACCTCATGTCATATACCTAATAGAATTAGAGTTTTTGACAGAATTTTGTAATTTTTTCAAAATCGTTCATTTATTAATATCAATGAAAATTTGAAACAATTTTGAACATAAATTGACATTATTGTCGTATCGTTGTAACATCACCTGGCATGGTGTTATAACGGGGACTTGAGTTATGTTGAAACCTTCAAAATCTTCGATAAACTCCTCTTCATCTTCTAGGATAAGGTCATTTGAGCGCAATGTGAAATATATATTGAGAAGCTTCTTTGAGTGCTCTGACGTGAGTCGGTTGCGTGTTTCGCTATGAACAAATATCCAATTCGAAAAAAAGCGTTCGAGTTGACAGGTTGATGCTGGCATTTTCAGTAGCTTTGTCGCAAAATTAGCCAAATCGGTATGCCCTTGCTGAGAAGCATAGTACCAGTAGCTATCCCCTGAAATAATTCCTTTTCGTTTCAATGCACCAAACGTGCCTTTATCTAAAGAAAATAATCGAAACGATTCTAGTCCATTTGAATCAAGCGTTTCAAGAACAAAATCGTTCACTTGTTGACGTTGAGAATCATTCAATTTATTGCCGCGATATTTTGTGTGAAAAAAATTCGCAGACAACGATTATTGAAAACTTTGCTTTTCTTGGTTCAATTTCGGCCAAAACCTTTAAATCCGCTGGAGCCTCTTCCAATAAATCCAACCATTCTTCAACTGCATCAGCAATAGAAGCGTTGCCTTGTTGATAAAAATTTATCAACTTTGCAATTGGATCAAGCATCGATAACAAATTCTTAACGGAATCAATGAATTTTACGTCGAATAATAGTTGTGTGACCACTGGATCGGGACTTTTTATATCCACACCATCAATTATGTCATCATTATCTTCATCTTGGTTTGCTGAAACCTTTTTCATGAACGGCAAGTTGAAGAGAAATGATTTGACCGCGTCTCGGGTGCTTGCAAATCGAATTAGGGAAAAAAGCACAGGTTTTTCCCACCAATTTTCGTCAATTGGGATTCAAATCCTGGCAAAGGAAAGTTCTTTGCGACCTTCATAACCTTGTTCATTACTGTTTGATGTTTTTTCTCAGCAACCAAATCTTTCGCCAACAAATTACCGGTATGTTGGTTCGATATTGCAATTTTTTCAAATACGTATTATTATATTTTTTGAATGATTTTGAGGTTTTTTACAATAATTTAGTTTTTGACATGTCAAAAACGTAATTTAGAGTTTTCGACGTAAATTACATTTTTTTCTGAAAAATGTGTCATTTTCCCAACCCAGATGGTGGTAATGACAAGTCGGGCAATGTAGTAGGGCAGAAAGAATGTGTTTTAACGGAAGGAATATTTTGATGAATTGCTTAATGTCGAAAATGCCGATTTGGTGAATGAGAATGTGGATGAAGAGAGTTTGGAAGAAATTAGTATGGATCAAAATCCAGATTGCAATCAATGAGTTGAGTTGGGGTAAGGCTGCGGGTGTGGATGAGATTCGGAATGAATATCTGATTAGTAGTTGTTTGGTAAGTGTTCGCTGGTTACATCGTATCTTCAATTTAGCTTGGTGCTCCTCTATTGTCCCTGAAGAATGTGGTGGCGCAGTAATTTCGCCACTTCATAAGAAAGGCAGTAACAGAAACTGCAACAACTATCGAGGAATTTCTCTATTGAGCGTTGTCGGGAAAATATATAGTGCAATTTTGGAGAAGTGAACATGAGCTATTGTCGAATCGATGAAAATCAATCGGGTTTTCGCCTAATGCGCGGCTATCAAGATCAAATTTTTTGCATAAGGATTAGTTTTTTTCTGTTTTCGTGGACTTGCAGAAAGCATACAACTGCATTCCCAGATCTAAGTTGTGGTCAGTCTTGGCCGAATATGGTGTAAATGGTTATCTTCTCAACGCAATTCAAAGTTTGTACGCAAACAGTAAAGCAGCATTGAGAGTGGATGGAGATTTGAGTGAATGGTTTGAAGTACGTTATGGTCTGCGACAGGGCTGTACAATTTCACCTCTTCTATTCATTATTTTTATGGACAAGCTGATCAAATCAGCCAATTTAACGGGTAGAGTAGCTTTGTGGGGCAATATTATCTCTGCACTGGCTTACGCAGATGACCTGGTACTGTTTGGCAATTCTTAAGGTAAGCTTCAAAATAGTATCAGAGATTTGGAATGTTCTTGTACGAACTTCGGAATGGCCACAGCCTGGCATCATCTTCTATCTTTACATATAAATATGTGTAAACAGACTATCAAGAATAGAACGCGCCAATGTGCAATGTAGTGTTATTTTAAATTTCTGCCACACGTTTCGAACTAGCCCTCTATTGCTAGTTGAGAGAAATGCTACAAACGTAAAAGGCGCTCGCATAGCGTGTTAACGTCAAACAATCACGATTCCTACCTATGGGAATGCCCATTAGCGGCAACAAAACTCAAGTTATGAATGTGGACAAAACTCGAAAGCCAATTAATTGCACTTTGAATGGCAACTTTTTGAAACATGTTTACGAATTCAAATATTTGGTTTGCATCTTTTCGGAAGATGGCAAGTTTAATAAAGAGCTAGAACAGCGTAAGGTTCATGGAAAAAAAGTAGTATTTATATAAAGATGTTGATTCACGAGTGAATCTTCAGACCAACTATTCTATATGGTAGCGAGAGCTGGGTTGATTCTGAGAATTTGATTCACGATTTGGAAGTGTTCTGTTTGCAAAATTCGCACCAAGGGCGGAATTTGTGCCGCATTGGGTCTCTGATCAGCATGAGCACAGCTCGCTGTGTTCACATCAAGCGGACGATGCAAAATTGAATTTTGACACTTAGCTTGACAGCAGCGCCCTCTGTACCATTCTCGATGGTAAACACTTTTTCCCTTTCTTCAAACAATGACAGCAAAGATGCGGAGCCTGTCAAACTCGCTGTTTGAAGAAGGGGAAGGCGGGGAAGATGTGAAATGTTGAAGCGTTTAGTACAATTGTTTATTATTATTATTAACAATACACCGCCAAAGACTGGCTGTTTTTATTCATTTTTAAGTAATAACATATCTGACAGGGAAAAGGTGAGGGCCATTAATCGATTATATCGGATCTCACCACCATTAAAACCTGTATCTTTTCTTTTAGAAAAATCCATTCAAACATTGCAAGGTTGAATGATTAAAAATACAATATGTATAAATATTACATACGATAACTATGCTAAAAATATCACAGTATCACAATATTAACAATGCTGATGAAATTTTAAAAGAAATGGTCTCGATTACAATCATAGGATTTGTTGTTTCCACCTAAGATTCCATTTATCACAGGCAACTAATTGAGATTTAAAATTTGCACGAGGAGCAGATTCTTTAAACAGTTTATCAATGAAGTTTGCAAGTTTACACATCTGATTTATTGTACGACACAACAGTATTCAAGCAATGATTGAATTAGAGTGTTATATAAAGTCTTGAGCGTATTCAGATGTCTTATGTCAAAGCAAAAGCGTTTGATAAATCCAAGTGTAGATTTTGCTTTAGACACTATCATATTTATGTGGTTATTAAAGTTCAGTTTCGAATCCACATCACACCAAGGTCCTTTTGCTCTCTAACTCTTTCAAAAACGTGATCCCCATAATGGTAATTTCCATTTATGATATTCGATCGTTGTTTGTTGGTAATTGACATCACTGAACACTTGTTTAAGTTTAGGTGTAAATCGTTTGCGATACACCATTACCTCAATTTATCGATAGCACGTTGAAGCTTCCATGTGTCCATGGCGGAATTGATTGCAGCTGTAATTTTCAGATCATCAGCAAACAAAGATATAAACACATCAATACCCAATTCCTCAACTATTTCGATGATAAATCGTAAAAATAGTGTAGGCCCCAAGTGACATCCTTGAGGCACACCCGAGTTTACTACGAATTCCCTGGAACATCTACCATTGTAGTTTACAAATTGACGACGGTCGCGAAGATATGATTTGATCCAATAGATTAGGTTACTGGGTATATTATATCTGTTTAACTTTGAAATCAATATATCATGATTGACTTTATTAAAGGTCTTTGCAAAATCTGTGTATAGCACATCTACTTGTCGTCGATTTTTAAACTCAAAGTGAGTAAAATCCATGAGATTGGTCACTGTTGAACGCCTTTTAGAGAATCCATGTTGTTTCGGTGATATTCTATTTGCAACCATATCAGTCAGTTTAATATTCACGAGTTTCTTGAAGAATTTAGCTATAGTTGGTAGTTTACCTATACAGCGATAGTTTTCAACATTTGATCTAGATCCCTTTTAAAGATTGGATTCACGCTATAACTCTTCCACTTAGAAGGAAACAATCCGAGAGTTAGTGATTCGTTGAATATGATGTGAAGTGGAGTGCACAAAAAGGCTGCACAATTTTTCAGCAATAATGGATGAAAACCATCAGGTCCCGTTCCTTTCGATATATCAATTTTCACAAGCTCGTCGAATACAAATGCTTCTTCCAACAGGAATAAATCATGAGTTCCTCCAATAGAAGTACAGTGGAACCCCGATTATCCGGCACTCTATTATCCGGCACTCTATTATCCGGCACTCTATTATCCGGCACTCTATTATCCGGCACTCTATTATCCGGCACCTCTGTTAACCGGCGCTGTAAAATTCCTATATGTACATATGTTAATTTATTGAGAATTATGCGATGAGTTCATTTTTTCGATTCATTTCAGTCTGAATATTAGTATTATATATAAACGGTAAACAGTTCGGAAATTTTTTGTTGATTCAAATTCAGATTTTGTTTATACACAACAGCCAAATTCCGATTTTGTTTACATATAGTTTATGCACAACAGCGCGCGATTCCGTTAGCTCACAAAACGCGGACATCGTTGCTGTGCACAATGAAAATATTCTTTCATCTCTTTTCAACTCATTCAAGTCCATGTAAAGTATTCTTTCGCTTTTTGGTCGTACTAAGACGAGTGCACACGACGATTTCAGAAAAATGTGAAACTGAATTTCTCGCCTCAGCAAGTGTAAAACATGGAATTTCATGTTCTCAGACCGACAAAGCATTTCATTTAGTATTTGTCGTTAGTGCAACATTTCAATATCACATTCTATCTTGTCAAAGTATTTCACGGTGGAACAGAAATCATTGAAATCGGATAAAAACAAACGCAAATGAAATGTTCTTTCGATAGAATTGAAATTAAAAATCATCGAAGATATAAAAAAAGGTGCGTCTGTTGCTGGTTTTAGCCGAAAATATGACATTCCGCACCATAAGTGATCTGAAAAAAAAATAAAGATGAAATTGAAAAATTTGCATCTCGAATGGAATCGATTGATGTGACATCGAAATTGCGAAAAACCATGAATACATCTACAAATGCGGCACACGATTCAGCACTTTATTTATGGTTTACACAGAAAAGAAGTGAAGGTGTTCCCATATCGGGCCCGATTGTTTGTGAGAAGGCTCTTTTCTTCAATGAGAAAATGAATGGTGACCGAAATTTTGATGAGGAAATCATCCAACAAGTTAACCAAGAGGATGAGATAATAGATTTGGATGAATCCTAATCTGATGATTGCGATCATGTTTCTGAAGTTCCAGCAAAGAATTCACATAAAGAAGCAAAACAGGCCGCATCGAATTTGGAAAATTTCATCGAATGGTATCAAAAATAAATGGTCTTACGTACGTAAAACTAACTTTTCCGCAAATTTCCCGAAATTGTTCGGGCTTTCGCATTTTTCATTGGTTGCTACTCATTTGTATTGGATTTATGTTGATTTCTTATCATGCAACTTTGAGAATAAATCACAGAAAATTTCAAGTCAATACGATGAGATCGAATTTCAAGTCATTACACATCATGTAATTTAAATTTTAATTTTAATAAAAAAAATGAATAAACATCTCAGTTTCTAAATAATTTTTACTTCAACAAACGCTTCTTCGCTGGTTTTTAATTGGTAATAACAATTATGATTTAGTTTACTCTGATCTGAACTTTTGATTCATGCCAACGATAGATATGGTTCCAAATTTATGTTATGTATAACTTTCGTTAAAAAGTTAATGAGCATTCAAATTGATGAAAAAAAAACAGATTAGAAAAACACAAATACTTCATCCAATTTAATGACAAAATTTGAATTTTGAACACGAAAATTGAAAATTTTGTAGGGGAGGGAGTCTTAAACCTCATCAGAATGACTTGAAATTTTGCGTGACTTATTTATTTCATAAAAAAATTATATCCTGAAAGTTTCAATTCGATACAAGGTGAACTTAACATATTCGCCATACAAATATTCAGTTTTGACCTCGAAAAGACCCCGAAAATCGAAAATTATGCAGGGGAGGTAGTCCTATATCTCGTCGGAATTACTTGTAATTTTGCATGACTAATTTCTTTCATAAAAAAATAATATTCTGAAAGTTTCATAATGATACAATGCGAAATAGTCATAGTCCCCACACAAATTTTTCGTAATTATATTGAAAAACAGCCCATTTTTTGATTCCACTCCACTAGAGCTACCCAAAAAAAATTATCCGATTAGGCTGAAAATTAATAGGTTTCTATTCCTAATGAAGACCAATGTGTGTGTAAATTTTTGATCAATTCTAATCTAAATTTTTGGAGTTATCGTGTTAACAAATTGCTCCGGGAATGGTTGAAATCGATTTTTCTAGGTTCAAAACGCATAGAAAGCTTATTCCGAGCGCTTTGAATTTTTTGGACCGATCGCAATACCTTTACCACACACAGTGTTGTGTGCGGAATAGTAACAAGAAGAGGCAAATTACACAGATACAATGCTTCTAAGAAGACTCCGTGGTTTTGCTGAGAAAAAATCGGAACGCACAGTACAACAATCGAAATTAACTGATTTTTTTACCAAATCGTAGATTTTGACACATTTTATTCATCTATTATAATGCTTTCAATCTAATGCCAAATAAAACATTCAATGGTTTATCCATATTTGATTCAGAGCTCTTTTTCAGTAGTATACTATATTATCCGGCCTTTTCGATTTTCCGGCATAGGTGCCTTGGCCGCCGAATAATCGAGGTTCCACTGTAACTCGATTGGGTTGCAAGCCATTCCCATTTAATTCAAAGTTTTTGTTGAAAAACTTTGCAAAAAGATCAGCTTGAACTTGAATATTAGTCGTTGATGCATCACCATAATGAAGAATTTTCGGTATATTATGAGTTTTCCTCCTGGAATCAATAATACACCGGAATGATTTGGAGTCTGATCGAACAGTAGAAGCCATATTATTGATGCAGTCATCGTAGAGCTTTGTATTCAATCAATCAAACGCAGCGAATGCTGCATCAAACGAACGTCTATCACCCGCGATTTTGAAATACTTCCATTCCTTATTTCTCTTGTTTTTTAGGTTACGTAGTTGAGCATTGCTCCATGGACACTTTACATTACGTTTAATGGTATTCTTTGGTATGAAGCGCTCTATTGCTGTTGTTAATGAATTAACAAGCACTGTCACCTTATCGTCCAGAGATAAATGACGACTAATCAGTTGATTTTCCAAGCATAAAGATGAAAAATACTGATTCAAGCCAAAATAGTCTCCTCTTTTATAATTAAACGTGTCGGTATTTAGCTCAGATGAAGCAACATAGATTTGCCATTCAAATGTGAGCAAAATCGGTGGATAGAGATCTTCTACTTTGACTAACGGAGGCGGTCTAAAAATTGTTAGATATACGTGGTCGTTCGTAAATACAAGATCTAATAGTCTACCCATTGAATTACGAATATTATTGACTTGAAACAATCGGAGCTCACTTATTGTACCAATAAATTCAGCTGCATGTGATGGTTCTATTTGCTAGGGCAGGAGAATATTTGAATCATCATCCACGATCCACGACACATTTGGTATATATTGAAATCACCAGTCAATAAAAAAATATCCGATGGAGGGCATGATGAATGTATTGTATGTATTTTATGGCATTAAGATGAGATTGATAAGTTTCGTTTGACGACATTGGTGGAATATACGAATTAAAAATAAATACTTTTGTATGCTTATTCAACGTTAATTTAACACAAACGCATTCAATTGATGATGCGCTGAAAATATTAGATATTTCTGAACAGATGAAATGAGATCGGACGGTTATCAGAACTCCTCCACGTTTAAAAATTGAATCAGTTTGATCCCTCTCTTTACGAAAAACGTTAAATGATGTATCAAAATATTCAGATGAAGCAAATCCATCAGTTAACCAGGTTTCAGTCAATGTGAAGATATCATATTCGGACAAAGATTAGTTGCGATTCAAATGAAGTGTTGATTTCGTTCTCATACCACGGATATTCGAGGAGTAGATATTGATTTCCAATATGTCCAGATGATTGATATTAATGTGGCTTGAAGTAGAAAACGAACTCAAATTAGGTGGGAGCATCATTTCTCGTTTGTCGAGAACATGTACTGCTGTTGTCGTTTTTATTACCTGGCAAATTGGTAGACGAAGCTGCGGTAATGTTTAAGAGATAACAATCAATGTTTCCTTGAGTCAATTTGCTGCATACATTGTTGTCGATGATCATTGATTCGATTTTTGCTGATTGGGATGTAGCAGGTTGCGGTCCAATTATATTGTCGTTGTTTTCTTCATTAGGTAGCTTCGGTCTTTTTGATTTTCGTTTGGATGGTGAGACGATGCCCAGTGTCGTTGATGGAATATGTAAATGGTCGAATTTGGATACCATCATTCCAAAAATCTTCGTTGAAAAATGCATCACATTTCTCCTCAATAACATCTACTTTGTATGAGATGAATGATAATTGTTCGAAGTCTTGACCTTTTTTGACTAGCAGCGTACATCTGAAGTCTTTGTTCGGTTCGAGTGAAGCATTGGTTGCAATAAAGTTCGTGCTCATTTCGTGTGTGACTGATTTGTCCAATCGCGAAACGTGCAATGATTTGTTGAATTCGATTCTTTGTTTTGGTTTCGGTAATCTGATTGGTGCTTGTGCAACAATCAATCCAGCTGTGCCGGTTCGTTTGCCTGATTTAGCTGGTGGAAGTCCCTTCAGTTTGGTGTTAGTCGGTTTTGGTGGATTAGTTTGATCAAGTCGACGTTTCCCTGTAATATGTTGCCGTTGTTCAGTACGTTGCTGCTTGATAATATTTGCGAAAGAATCTGTTTGCGATGATAAAACGTTCTGAGTTTGCGTCATTAACTCGTTCACTTTACCCGTAACATAATCCTGCCAGATTTTTTCAGATTCAATTCCGCCGGGCAATTTCCGGGCAAACATTTCCAAAATCCGGGCAAAATCCCGGACTGTTCGAAATCCAAATTCCGGGCAAATTCTCAATTACTTTTCCGCCCACACGTAGTGTGAAGGGGAAAGTATTGTAATGGGGCCTAAATTTAATAATTCTCAAAATGATCGGAGATGACTTTTCCTAGGTTCAGGATGAAAAATCAATTGAATTGAGACCAGGTTGTTGTGGGTCTGTTCCACGTTGTACGTTGTACGTTGTACGTTGTACGTTGTACGCAGATTTGTTCACCCATTTTCTCTCTTTTAGTGACATTGTTTTTGAATCCGATGTCATAGTATGGTTGGGAATGTTGAGGATACGGAAAATATACGACTGGTCACTTTCGTGACGTTTACTCAATTTAGCTAGAGATGGCGCGGTCCATCGACATTCACTACCCCTTTACATAGGAGAAGATACAAAGCATCGTCCTCTTAGCATAAATTAGCAAAATGGCTCGTATCCGAAGTGAAAAAGTTAGAAAAAATTGACAGTTGTTCAGTAAAAAATTCTTTCGACTTGGTGAATAAAATAGACGGTGTGAAACTGAACGAAAACGAAATTATGATTAGTTTTGATGTAGCTTCTCTTTTTCCAAGTGTTCCAGTAGACATAGCTCTACAGGAATTTAAAAAATACTTGGACAATCTGAATTTACCGAGTGATAAAAAACAAATTTACTTCGATGTAGCACAACTGTGCATGAGCCATAGTTATTTCCAATTCCGAGAAAAAATGTACAAAGTGGAAAGAGGAACAAATATGGGTAATCCACTCAGCCCATTAATCGCCGAATTGTTTATGGCATCATTAGAAGTGAATTTACGTGACCGCGGCTTGCTACCACGAGTGTGGCATAGATATGTTGATGATGTGTTTGCGATAGTGCCCGAAAAAGAAGTGCAAAAAATACTTGATATTTTAAATAATCAATTTGACTCTATTCGTTTTACGTGTGAGAGAGAAAAGGACAGACGTTTACCGTTCCTTGACCTTGAGCTACAAAGAATGCAAGATAAAATTGAAATTGCGGTCTATCACAAACCAGCAAGCACAATGAGAACTATAACATCTGACTCTCATTGCCCGATTCAACATAAGCAAGCGGCTTATCATTCGATGATACACAGATTGTGTAGACTACCGCTTTCAATCGCTAATTTCAAGAAGGAATACGATTACATAAAAGAGGCGGCCCGTGTAAATGGATACAGTGGAGATATGGTGGACAAATTGGTCCGAAAACACTCCAAAAAAGTGAAACGGTCCAAAATGACAACGCTATTCACTCAAAATCCAATTACACAGAGCAAAGAGAAACAAAGAGTGTCGATGAGTTTTGAACCGACGATAACAAACAAATTAAAATCGAAATTCAATGAACATTCATTTGAAATGGTGTTTAGAAGTGAACGAAAAATTAAAAATTTACTCGGTTCAACCAAAGACAAAATCGATACTCTTCAAAAATCCGGTATTTATTCGATTGAGTGTGGCGATTGCAAAAGAAAATACTGGGGTCAAACAAAGAGAAGTATTGAAACTCGGTTTGGTGATCATATGTCGTGCGTCAGACTGAATCACCCATATAAATCAGCTGTAGCTTCGCATGTATTGGAAGACGGACACGAAAACATTAATATTGACAGTGTGTGTTTGGCCAAACAAGTGAACAACG
Organism: Obolodiplosis robiniae; assembly: GCA_028476595.1. Taxonomy (NCBI): domain Eukaryota; kingdom Metazoa; phylum Arthropoda; class Insecta; order Diptera; family Cecidomyiidae; genus Obolodiplosis; species Obolodiplosis robiniae. Next base: position 30,576,630 of record CM052014.1, on the reverse strand, counting down.
AGAGGAGACTCGATGCTTATGAAGCATATTTCATACAACGCGACGAAAATGCGTTGAATTTAGACAAAGGCAACATCGAATCGTGCCTACTCTCTCTCTCGCTTAACACCAACAACACACTTTTTGTTCTTATTTTGTGTGTGTCCCGTGTTCGTGTGCTGTCACCGTTGTGTAAAATCAACTAATGCCGACGGCAGTCCAGTCGTGATGCTGATGATGAAACGCATAGTTGTTTCGAAATGCATACAGGTCAACTTTTAATTTTCATTATTTTTATTCTTGTTTTATTTATTTCAAACGTGAAAATTAATTGACTCAAGTTAAATCAAGTTAAGGTTTTGGCAAAAACCATATTAATGTTATCGGATTTAACGCAGTTCAACAAAACAATTCAATATCGTCCTCTTGGTTCACATATTGGCATAAATGTAGGCTTCGTAACAAATAAATAATAAATAAATAAATAACAAATTTGCGTACAACGTACAACGGAATTCCAAAAAATTTCTCCGGGAATGGTTGCAATTGTTATTAAGTCCCCCACATCCATCCATCCATCCATCCATCCATGTGTGCAAAAATGTTATTTTAAATATTCATTTGGTAGCTATGTTTTTTAGAATTTTTTTTTTTGTTAACGAAACAGTATTATGTTCGGACTAATAAATACCTACTTATTTCATGTAGTGGTCTTATCATACTTAATTGTATCGTATTTTCTCAGTTATTTTTAACTCATGGACCCTGAAAAACGAATACATCTCAAATAACTTCTTTTCAGCTTTAACTCTCAAAACATATTTATTTCTTCTTTCAAGTGTTAACATGTGGTTCTTTATCTAGAAGAGCTGTGTTGGAAGGCATTTCATAGAACTTAATCAAAAATGAGTATACGATTGCAATATTTTCTGAATGTATTTGGTAAATCCCACTTTTTATGGTTCAAAAGTTTTGCAAAATGAACAATTTACGTTTTTGTATGCAATCAAAGTTGACTAGTATAGACAGCAGGTTTTACACAAATTAAAATGCCGATGGTCTTATATAATTGAATAATTTTAAGATTTTATTATTTTTACTGGTGAACACGAGGTTTTGTATGCGCACACGTTGAGAGTTAGCGAACAAAGAGAAAGAACATAGCAGGCATCAGACTGAAGTTGGTGACGTGTCACCATAGCTTAAGGCTGTCTCGATACTCAATATAAACCACACACAGTGTATGTGTGTGCTACTACACTAGACAATTTTTTTTCCGATGTTCATTTTGTAGAGTGGTAAAATATGCAGGAATCGAGATTCCACGCCTAACTAAAGATGTCTCATATCATAAAGAGATTCTGAAAAACAGTCTCTTAAGAGTATATTTATTTCCTGAAAAGTTCACAATTCAATCCATATTTGTCAATATTCTACGTGACATGTTTTATTTTTGGTTTGTTCAAATATTGAATAGGAGAAAAATTTTGCATTGCTTTTTGTGTTTATATCAGAAAAAAATTAATTACTGCCTACATCATATTCGATTGTTCCAAATATTATTGGCGCTTATTCGAAAATAAAGGGTGTCTCAAATAGCAATGTCCTATGTAAACCGGCCTTTACTTTGACGTTTGGTCAACTTCAGACTCTGACAATTTCAATCATGGTTGTTTAAACATCAGCGGAATGCCTAATTATTATCAAAACATTTAATAAAAATTCAGCTGAAAATCCCGATTTTTCGAAGTGCATAATTTTCAGAGATGAAGGTCATTTTCAAATGTTTGGATATGTGAATAAACAAAATTGTCGGTATTGGAGTGATGAAAACCCAATGGAATATCAAGAGGCAACACAATATCCAGAAAAAGTAACTGTTTATTGCGGATTTTGGTGGGGAGAAATCATTGGGCCATACTTCTATGAAAATGACGCCGGTAAGGCTGTTTCCATGAATGGTGGTCGATACTGAAGCATGATGGAGACCTTTTTTCCCGGAAATCGCTGGGCTAGACCTGTGGAACATTTGGTTCCAACAAGACGGGGCTACGTGCCATACAGCGAACGTAACAATAAATTTATTCAAAACGAAATTCGGAAACCAAATAATCTCGTGAAACGGGCCCATAAATTGGCCAGCAAGATCGTGCGATGTAACGCTCTGTGACTTCTTCCTTTACGGTTTCTTGAAGGATCGAGTTTATGCGAATGCTCCGGCCACTACTCAAGCTTTGAAAGAAATGTCATCAAAAATTATGATCATCGTTTGGTGGTCTTTGAGGCCAGTAGAGGTGCACATATGACCGAGATCATGTTTCATATTTAATTGTCATGGATCAAACTTTCATCCTAAATAAATAAATGGTCTTACGTACGTAAAACTAACTTTTCCGCACATTTCCCGAAATTGTTCGGGCTTACGCATTTTTCATTGATTGCTACTCATTTGTATTGGATTTATGTTTATTCCTTATCGAATCATCATGCAACTTCGAGGATAAATCACAGAAAATTTAAAGTCATTACGATAAGATCGAATTTCGAGTCATTACACATCATGTGATTTAAATTTAAATTTTAATACAAAAACAAATTAACATCTCAGTTCCTAATTCTTACTTCAACGCTCTCTATTTTTGAATTGGTAATAACAATTACGAATTAGTTCACTCTGATGTGAACTTTCGATTCATGCCAACGATAGATATGGTTCTACATTTATGTTATGTATAACAGTATAACTTTCGGTAACAGCATGAACAACTGATGAAAAAACACAGATTAGAAAATCACAAATACTTCATCCAATTTATTGATTTGAATATTGACCCCGAAAATTGAAAATTTTGTGAGGGAGCTGGTCTTAAATCTCATCAGAATGACTTGAAAAACATAGAAAATAATATTCTGACAGTTCCAATCGGAAACAATGTGAACTTAAGATAGCCGCCATACAATTTTTCAGTTTTGACCTCGAAAAGACTCCAAAAATCCGAAATTTTGCAGGGGAGGTAGTCCTAAATCTAGTCGGAATGACTTGAAATTTTGCATGACATTTTATTCATAAAAAAATAATATATTCAAAGTTTCAATTCGTTACAACGTGAACTAGAGAATGTCGTCATACAAATATTCAGTTTTGACCTCGAAAAGGTCCAAACAAACGAAAATTTCACAGGGGAGGTAGTCTTATATCTCATTGGAATGACTTGAAATTTTGCACGACTCATTTGTTTCATAAAAAAATAATATTCTGAAAGTTTCAATTCGTAACAATGTAAACTTGAGATAGCTGCCATACAAATTTTTCGTTTCGACCCCGAGAAGACCCCGAAAATCGAAAATTTTACAGGGGAGGTAGTCCTGAATCTCATCGGAATGACTTGAAATTTTGCATGCCTCATTTTTTTCATAGAAAAATAATATCCTGAAAGTTTCATAATGATACAATGCGAAATAGTCATAGTCCCCATACAAATTTTTCGTAATTATATTGAAAAACAGCCCATTTTTCGATTCCACTCCACTAGAGCTACCCGAAAAAATTATCCGATTAGGCTGAAAATTAATAGGTTTCTATTCCTAATGAAGACAAATGTGTGTGTAAATTTTTGTTCAATTCTAAAATCAATTTTTTGAGTTATCGTGTTAACAAATTTTTGCGTACAACGGACAACGTACAACGGACAACGGACAACGGACAACGGACAACGTACCACACACGGACAAAATATGTGCAAATGGTTGCAATCGTTTTTTCTAGGTTCAAAACGCATAGAAAACTTATTCCGAGCGTTTTGAATTTTTTGGACCGATCGCAATACTTTTACCACACACAGTGGTGTGTGCGGAAAAGTAAAAATACGGTTCATTTCATACAAAATAACATTGTTTCATTCATTTAAAATAGGAACTTGCTATTTGAGACACCCTTTAGTTGGATCCACGTTTTGCGGTAAAATGCAAATGTGTCGCTAACAAAATGCATTCAAAAAGAATATTGAACAATCGAAAAAATATTTTCATAAAAAATAATAGGTCTACCGGTTGAAAATGTCGTTATTGCAGACAACTATGACAGCTGTCACATCAGAAACTTCATATCATTGTCTAATTATTTCAGTCTAGGTTATTGGTCATTAGTGAAAATATTTTTTTTTTTTGTGAAGCCGTAAAATGTCTACATTCGTGCCATCAAAACAACATTTGCGGGAAGTTTTAATATGCTTCTTCCATTTAAAGAAAAAAGCAACCAAAGCGCATCAATTGCTCACCGAAGCTTACCCGGGCTATACTATAGACGTTAGAATGTATCAGCGGTGGTTGAAGCGGTTCAAAGATGGTGATTTCGACACCGAAGACAAGGAACGCCCCGGCCAGGTGGAAAAGTTTGAAGACCATGAATTGGAGGCATTGATCGATCAAGATCCGTCACAAACGCAAGAAGAACTTGCAAAATCACTTGGCGTCGCTCAGCAAACCAGTTCCAATCGTTTAAAAGCAATGGGAATGATCCGAAAGGTAGGCCATTGGGTGCCGTATGAATTGAAGCCAAGAGACGTCGAACGACGAGTTTTCACGTGCGAACAACTGCTTCAACGGCACAAAAGAAAAAGTTTTTTGCATCGAATTATTACTGGCAATGAAAAGTGGGTCCATTAGGATAATCCAAAACGTTGGGCAACGTATGGATACCCCGACCATGCATCATCACCGACGGCCGCGCAGAATATTCATGACCTGAAGGTTATGCTGTGTATTTGGTGGGACCAGCAGGGTGTGGTGTACTATGAGCTGTTGCAACCGAATGAAACAATCACAGGCGAGGTCTACCGACGACAATTGATGCGTTTGAGCCGAGCACTGAAGGAAAAACGGTCGGAAACGGTCGCAAGACACGATAAAGTTATTTTGCACCATGACAATGCTCGGCCACATGTTGCACAGGTCGTCAAAACCTACCTTGAAACGCTCAAACGGGTTGTGCTACCCCACCCGCCGTATAGTCCAGACCTTGCGCCATCCGATCACTATCTCTTCCGATCGATGCAACCTGACCTGGCTGACCAGCACTTCCGTAATCACGATTAAGTCAAAAAATGGATCGATTCGTGGATTGCGGCCAAACCGGTCGAATTTTTCAGAAAGGGTATCCGTGAATTGCCAGAAAAATGGGAAAAATGTGTGGCTAGCGATGGGCAATACTTTGAATATTAAATTTGTATCCATTTCTTTTCAATAAAGCATTGATTTTTATGAAAAAAACGACATTTTCAACCGGTAGACCTATTATCATAAAAATATGAAAATTCTCCAAAGTGAACAAATGCTATCAGAGTGGACGAGAGACACAAAAACTCCTAGTGAAGAAAATACAAGCCTATATATACAGCAAACATTCGACATTGATTTCCTTTGCAGGGGTCCGATCGATGAAAAGCGTTTCGTTGGAAATTCCTTGGCCCATTTCCAGAAAAGCCATTTATTATGACCATTTTGTTTTTGTGTTTGTGTGTTTGTTTGTTCGTACTCCTCTGTGATTTGGCTGAAAATTTCAGGGCTGAAAGCTAATAAAATAAAGGATATTTTGTTGTTATTTTGGACAACTTGGATGGGTGCTATGGACAAAAAACAAGAAGAGATGCCTTCGGCCATCATTTATAATTTTTTTAAACTCCAAAAAGGCCTCAAATAAGACAACATGTTTGCAGTTTACATATATCATATCTCGGAAAAATCTGGTTCTCGAGATATGGTGGTTCGAATGAAAAATTACCCATAAAATTGGATAAAATACACTTTTCTTCTACAGGGTGCGCCATCTATTACTTTTTTTACCTATGAGTTTATGTGTTAACTTGTGAGTCAAAAGTCATGTGGTATGAACTGTGAAAGGTATGCCATTTATAGTCATGGATTTGCTTACAACACAACAACGCATTTTGGTTATCCAAACATATTACTAAAACATTCAAAATATAAAAAATACTTTTCGCAAACTTCGCACTAGTTCATTTTCACCTCAATGGGTACGTAAATAAGCAAAATTGCAGATTCTAGGGGGCTGAATCCACACGAATATGATGAACAACCTCTCCATCACAAAAAAGTGACTGTTTGGTGCGGCTTATAGGCTGGTGGCATCGTTGGACCATTCTATTTTGAAATCACTGAAAATTTTGATGGTCGGATGTTTATCCTGAAAAGCAACTCTAACTCCTCCAACCTGAAAAGCAACTCTTCAGCTCAATTGCGAACAAAGCATTTTCGACGACGGTGAATACCATCGGTGGTTCCAACCCAGGAACAATTTGTCTTGAAACTTCGCTAAATCTTGATTTTGTGCAAAATAGACAAAGGCTCCATTCATTTAAAATTTCCGGTTTTGCATGCAAAAAAAGATTTGGTATCGAATTAAGGTGAATTCTCTTGCCGCAAGCAATGTATGGGTTCCATACATTTTAAGCATTTCGTCTGTGCTGACTTGGAATATTGCAATGGAAATATATTTATAAGACAGAGGTTATCTAAAAATTTATCCATCTCTTGCTATTCAGTGTATTTTTTGTTTGATTACAAAAATGTACCAATTAGGTCAATCGATGTAATTTGCGACACAAATATCAAAAATTTTGTGTGTTCGTTTGCGGCACGAGAATTTATCTCGAAAAGATGTTTTTTATTTGATAAATAATAAGTGAAAAAATGTATCCATCATATGATGTAGGAATTTTCAGTTTTCTGCAAAATGAATTGAAAAATGCAGCAATTTTTCCCTATATAATATTTGAACAAAAAATGAAAAAATGAACAAGTTTCTGATAAAAAAAGGGCTATGAAAAAAGTATTATGGATAAAAGATATACTTCAAGGAGTCCATCATCTGTTTAGAGCGCGACAAGAGTCACCTTTGGCGAAGAGCGGAAATCTTGTTCTCTGAAAATGTGTGATGTTAAGTGGCAACAATATCAACACTATTAATTCAGTATTATATTTATGTGAAAAATATTATATGGGTTTTATGTAGAAAAAACGATGTTTTGTGAGAGACTTATGAATTCTATTCGCTCGGTCCAAAATTATTGTATGTCAAATAAATCAATAAGAGTTGAATGATATTCATTGCAAAGCTATGCGATGCGGTACGCATCCCATTCGATATATCTTGTTTTGCGTGAGTTCGCATTTCGACTGGCCCCAACCAATCACTAAAGCCTGCTGGATTTTTTGAAGCAACACGTACGAAATATGTTGTGTTTGGCCTCAATTCAGTTATGACATATGTACTACCTGAAATCAAATTAAGAATTTATAATAAAGGATTAAAGCAAATTTATTCTACCTACGAGGTGTAAATTCTCTGAAAGTTATCCGGGAACTCATCCATTTTCCTCCATTTTTGCGATAGTCTTCTTGTGGTAGAAGTTCAAATCGATATCTAGTTATGCCCATTGGATCTGAATCACTTGATTCTTTTGTGCCAATTTCTAAATCAAACGTGTTAGAGTTCTTTCCGAGCAAATGAATGTACGATGGTGCCGCTGGTTGCGTTCCATTCAATAGAGTTATCGATCGCGTCAATGTTCCAAAACTATTGTTTGCAGTGCAAATGTATTCACCAAACTGATTCGAGTCGTTCAAATAGAGCTAAAAACACATACGAATAAAAAAAATCAGACAACGTTTAGAGTCAACACTGAATATAGAAATATATGGCAAGCATGTTTTCATTGTTTCCCAAAATTTCCCGAAAATAAATTGTCGAAATCTCGTAAAACCAACTGTTTTTCTTCTAAACAAGCTAACACCTCTTCGAAAAATAACCAAAAGAAATATTTTGTTGAATCGCTACGAATAATATTCTGGCATTTTATAAATATTTATAAACTACACGAATGATTACGATTTGTGAACAGAAGTGAGCATAATATTTTGGTAATCACGATTAATTCGTAGAATACACCAAAACCGATTCAAAACGTTCGTTTTCTGCAAACTTTAGTGAAAGATTTTGTGCATTTCACGAAATGGCAAATCAAAAAAGTCAGACTCGCAAATCTGTTTTGATACATCGTTTTTTTTTGTATAATTCATGAATTATATCATAGCGATCAAGTCTATTATTACAATATAAATTTTTATGTACGAAGTGTTCTTCGTTTGATTACAAAGCTATATAGCAACGCGCAGGACATAGTTCCAATTTCTTAATTTTTCAAATTTTAGGAATGGTTTCGTACAATGCGCCAAATAATTTTGCGAAACATTAAAATTCGTATGAAACACGTTTCTTTTTCACTACTATTGTAAGACGTCATAGTTTTTGCGTCAAATACAACACATAATACTTTATCTTATTAATTTAAAAATAATGATAGAACATTCAATAATAACTCTCACCAAAATGTGTTACATTTTAGCTTTCATCGATTTACTAAAATAAAAGTCAAAAATGAAAGAAAATATGATGGAATTTAAAGAATTAATGAAGAATCAATTCAAATTGAAAAAAATTCGTTCGTGGTGGTAAATTTGTGAAAAAAAGAATAGGACACTCATTGAAATGTTACTGTGCATGCCCAACGATTCTAAACTACAAAAGCAATTATGGGATGAGGCGGCAATGACATCTTCAAAACAGATCATTCACTTCAGCAATCAACAAATGCCATATGATTGACTGAGAATGAACACCAAAATACATATTTAGCCTCTCATATCGATGTTATGATCCCAAAACAAGAAAAATAGTAAGAAGTAACGATGTATCATTTTCCGAAAGTGAAATTGAGAATCAAGATAAAAATAATAATAAAAGAGGAAATGAACATTAGACTGAAATCACTTTTAACCATTAAACCTGAAAAAAAGATTGACACAAATGATGTTGATTTGCCTAGTGATGCAGTTGAAAATTTATCAATCAAAGAAAATATGTCGACAAATGATAAAAGTACATTTGAAAATAGCGACGAATTGTTCGAAAAGAATGCGATCATAGATTCTAGAAATTATGAAGAAGTTTCACAGAGTTCCGTAAAGGAACACTGGCTTGAAGCAATGAAAGAGATAATGAATTCTTTAAACAAAAATGAAAACTTTGTGAATTGCCTGCTTGTGATCTTCACAGCTAAAATAAATGATGAGGGAGAAATGGGTACGAAGCTTAACTTGTAGCAAAGGGTTATATTCAAAAATTTGGAGACGATTTTGATGCAGTATATACGCTCATGTAGTGAAACAAACTAATGTACAAATACTTCTTTAAATCGCACCAACAAATAGACTGACATTTTATCAATTTGATGTCAAAACACATTGGGGTAACTAATAAATAATAAATAATGAAATAATTTTTTTAACCCCCGTAATTAATGATTCAATTAAGATGGAACGACGCAATCAATGATATTCTCATCATGTTCGTATTCAAACAATGTTTATCTGGCAACTGCCCTTACTTTTATCTGGCAACTGCGCTTGCTCTCACGAGCTGCTTTGAAAGAGCGGCTTGCACTAACAAAAAGCGGCTTTTTGTATTAAAAATTCATCTGAGTGAAACAGAAATCCATGGATAACATGTGATTGACACTGAACATCAATTTCGCTTTCACTCTGATGCATTTTAATACAAAAAACCCGCTTTTTGGAACTGCAAGCCGATCTTTCAAAGCAGCTCGTAAGAGCAAGCGCTTTGCAAGCGAGCAAATAGTATGTTCTGGAAAAAATTGAAGATGATATTCAAAATCCAGTTATAATTTTCAAAGAATATCAAATATGTATCAAACAGGTACATAATGGAAATGCGTCAAACAAAACAAAATATTCAACAAAAAACTATGTCATGTGAATATTGTTACACAGTGATGATAGAAGGTATTTTAACGAAATATGATAAACACAAAAAGCGTTGGTGGTGAAATCCATATATCATAAACATAGTTTATTAGAATGCCATATATTTCTATACTCAACACAGTTTCTGACAAAAAAACTCAAATTGAGTATATTTTTCAAACATCGAAAGAAAATAATATTTTGAAGCAGAAAAATGCCTACTTGCAGCACTGAAGCATGTTCACCGTTCAAAATTTTATTATGTCTTGATTGGAATTGTTCGTCTTTGCGCCCGGAACGGCGTCGGTACCAGTGGAACACTGCCGGTGGTTCAGCCTCTGCCTCGCAAGTTAAGTTAACATATCCTTTCATAAAGCCATACTGAATGTCAACGCTCTCGTGATGAATGGGTGATACCGGTTTATCTGTACATACAAAATACCTTATAAATTTTGATTTTCTTAGACATTATGGTGGACAGGAGTAAATGTATTTGTTTTTTCAATATTGACAATGCTCATGATGATAATCAAAATTTAAGACAATAATAACCTTTTATGAAAAAGAGGATATTGATGGTGATTGTGGAACAGGCATTTCAAATAATTAAAATCTTTGAGTTTTATTGAATCAATTTTTTACTCTAAAATCACACCATTCGAGTAGAAACATCAAATCTAAAGTAACGCAAATCTAATGATTTTTAATCAACACAATTCAAGAAGTATTAACAAAATGGTTACAAGAGTCACTCGCACAAATATTAACGTTCAACAATAGTGATTGACCCACATAATAATTTACTCATTTTAATTGATCTCAAATGTTTCAATTTTGCTCTCGCAAAATATTATCCCCTCTTTGCCTGGGATTTTTATATCGCACTCGAGAAATTTTTATGATATTTTTGTAAAGGAATTTTTACCTTTTGAACGAGGGGAAAAGCAGTATGAATGTAATACCGAGTCAATGCCACTTCTCCGCTTTCAATGCCAGTTCATGCCGATTCTACCAAATTAATGCCGACAATATTTGCATCACTTTTTAACGCATATACACGCATTTAACTAACACACACGAATCGCTTACGTGATCGCTAACAAAATATAGTGTGGTGTTGAACTACATACACTACAAAAAATTTATCACGTCTTTTATTCAGGACTCGCACATTACTGAGCTGTCAATGCATAAGTGTGCATAAACAGTTAACTAAATACTCACATGAAAGGATAAACCGTGACAGCTATAGCTATAGGTTTATTCATTCATGTGAGTATTTAGTACACTGTTTATGCCCACTCTAATGCATTACAAGTGTGAATAAAAGACGTAAAAGATATTTTGTAGTCTATATTAGCGTGAATATGCGTTTAAAAGAGATACATCTATTGAGGCATTAATTTGGCGAAATTGGCATTAACAGGCATTAAAATTGGCATTAACGTAGTACTATATTCATTGAATCTAGAACTGATTCCCGGAGATTGCAACTATTCCCGGAGAAATTTTCTATCCGTGTGTGGTACGTTGTCCGTTGTACGTTTTACGCGAAAATTGAGATTAGAATTGATTAAAAATGTACGCACAAATAGAGGAGTTGAATCAATAAATGGGCTGTTTTTCAATATTATTAAGAAATATTTGAATGGGGACTATGTCTAGTTCGCATTTTATTCTTATGAAACTTTCAGAATATTATTTTTTTTCCAGAAAAATAATTCATACAAAATATCAAGTCATTCCGATGAGATTTGGGAAATATTTATATGGCAACTATGTTCTTCGAACGAAATAGTGTAAAGTTCAAGGTTCAACGTAAACGTTAAATGAATTTTGAATCTTATTGCTCCATGTGATAAAAATCATTTTTTGAAACAAATAACACAATTCTCAAGCAAAATCTTCAAACTCTCTCTCTCTCTCTCTCTCTCTCTCTCTCTCGATTCTCTGAGAAAACGCTTGTAGGGATTTGAGAGAAAAAAGATGCTCTCTTTTATACCACTGCAAGAATCTATATTTTCACGAGTTTTTGGAATGTTTTTTTTTTTCAATACTAAAGGTGCGTACTAACTAATGGTGCATACAGAGAGTTTATTGTGAGTTTGATTTGAAAGAGCGAGTAGAAATAAGCCTGTGGCCGATGTTGCGGATCACAGTTTATTGTAATACCGAACGATGAAGTACAGCCTAAAGCTTCTTTATCTTCAAATAAATATTTCACTAAATAAATTAGTGTTTTAATTAAAAACTTTTATTTCACCAGCAAAGAAACTGTAGTTTACCCTCCTACCCTACAGAACAATAAGAAGGTAGGACCCTTCAAAGCACTCATCGTAATGCCTTAAAATTTGGTGTGACATATTCTTAAAGTTACATAATGTTACGATAAGAAATAAACATAGCCTGTGAACCCGTACACTGTCGGGATATGTGCGGAAAAGTCAGTAAGACCATTTATTTTCAACGAGTTTGTCAACGAAAAATTTCGCTGGCAAAAGCATGATACAAATTTTCGCCGACAAAAATGTTATGAATGAATGCTAGGGTTCATAACTGAACGAAATGCCTCCAAATTCTTGGAAATGCGTGTAATGCAAATACTTTCAAATGGAATCAAATACGCAAAATGCCATTTCCCCTTAGAATGAATGGTCATACTTACGTAAAACTAACTTTTCCGTACGTTTCCTGCAAGTCTACGGGCTAACGGAATTTTAATTGATACTACAAATTTGTATTTGGTTTATGTTTATTTCCGGTTTGAAAAACCGTAAGATGGCGTCGAGAATAACAGACGTGGATTTCCTTTGCTGCCGAATCTGTTCTCACATTTTCCGCATTTAATTAAATTATAGGCTTTATTATTTTTCATTTTCGTTGTGTCATTTAATCGTGATCGCTTTAGGATTTTATAGATTTTGCGTGAAAATTTTGATTTTTCGGGATTTTGCATATAATAGGTGTTCGTTACGGGAAAGTGTGCACTTGTTTAGTAGAGCACTATCTACAGTGATTGTGTATTTTCAAACATTTTGGCCGAATTCTAGATTTAAGTGAAATTTTAAGAGAAGTAATTCATGTTTCACCATTTTTCAAAATTTAACTTTCATAATTGAACGGTTTCTGTGTATTTAAAATGAGCAGATGACCAGTCTATTAATTTCAATGTTTGTGTTCGTTAGTTCGTCAATGGCGGCCGTGAAAACAAGAAAAGTGCACCGCGAATTAGTATTATTATTATTGTTTTCGTATTTTAAACGGTATTTTTCCTATTCTATGGTGCTATCGATTGCGTGTTACACTCTTAATAATTTTGCATTTTATCAAATATTTTGTCCGCGTATTTTCTCTGCTAATTATGTCAACATAACGGTAAATGTTCGGTTAATACTTCTTTGATATTTGACGGTTGTACACGTAACTGGTGTGTGAATGAATTTTAACTGCTGAAATTCAGATGTCGCTACTAATAACTGTATGCTGCTTGACAGGTGAAACCTACTTCATTTTATTGATGACATTTGTCGATCTAATTCAGAGCAGATGTGACCGACAATGTGATCGTAGGTCAGTACCATTACATCTGTGTCAGCAGTTATGGTGCACTTACTGTTTGGTTAATTAATAAAGACCTGCGAGTCAGTCTATGCAAAGCTTTACAACACAACGGTTGTTTCAATCAATATGCCTTTTATTACAGCAGAGTAATTGAACGGTAGCAATGACAAATGATCATATTGCTTGATAAGAATAATACACAGAAACATTCAATTTTCATGCTGCGCGATTTTTTCTATTAAAAATCGAGGAGCTCTCCTTTTCTTATTTGATACGAAGAAAATTGTTGCTGAAGCACATCGAATGATTTGGGATACTTATGGCGAACAAGCTCCATCGGATTCAAGCAAGGGAAAATCGTTTCAAAGATTCAAACAAAAGTGGTGATTTTGACTTGAAAGACAAAGAGCGGTCAGGTGAGTCAAAATATTATTGGAGAAAACGATTTGCAAGAATTATTCTATGAAAACCCATGTCAAACGCAAAAATAACTTGCCATGGAGCTAGATGTCGACCGAGCAACAATTTCTATACGTTTGCATGCAAAGATTCGAAAGTTGGGAAAATGGGCCCAACATCAACTGAACGAAAATCAACTCAAATCACGAGTCGAAGCATGCCAAAAACATCTTGATGAGCACAAAAAACGAGATATTTCCAGAAGGTAATGCTGTGCATTTGGTGGGATCAGAAAGGTGTCGTGTATTATGAGCTGCTAAAACAAGGTAAAGAGGTTACAGCTGATCGCTATCGACAATAATTGAACAAACTGGCACGTACATTGAACGCAAAATGACTATAAATAGCGAGAAAGCACTACAAAGCTTTGTTTCACGACGACAATGCTAGGCCAAATCGAGCGGAAATCGTCAAAAACAAGATAGAGGCATTCGGTTGGGATCGGCATGATCACCCCCGTACTCTCCAGACCTTGCTCCTTCTGACTACCATATGTTCCGATCGATGCAAATCAGCTTGGCTGATGAACAATTTAAAAATTCACACGAAATAAAGAGTGATTCATTTGGAGGTTTTTTTTGCAATAGGATTTTTTTGGCAGATCACGCATGATAGCTGTCAATCTTTTTTGTCATTTTTATTCAGTATTGTTTGGCAAATCATCATGGAAACGCCGCAACAACGTGTCCAAATTGTTCAGCTGTATTACGAAAATCAGCGTTCTGTGAAAACTTTTTTCGTGCACTTCGAGCAACTTACGGTGCGCATCATCGACCTACTGAACCCACAATCGCCAATACCATTCGCAAATTTGAAACCCAATGTCCATTATTGGATGATACTCGACCGATTAGACCACATCCAGCACGTTCTGTACAGAATATAGCGGCGGTAGGTGGAAGCGTACGCGAAGACCGTGATGAATCGATTCGACGCCGTTCTCAACAGCTTGGTTGGTCGTATTCAACAGCTTGGTGTATATTACGCAAGGGTCTTGGCTTCAAAGCATACACAATTAAAGTCATGCACGAATTGAAGCCGGGCGACTTGAATTCGCGACGTGTTTTCAGTGAATGGGCACTGGATAAGCTCAATGAAAATCCGGTGTTTTATCGAGACATTTTGTTCAGTGATGAGGCCCATTTCTGGCTCATTGGATACATCAATAAACAAAATTGCCGTATTTGGGCTTATGAGAAACCCGAAGAGTATCAAGAGCTACCATTACATCCAGAGAAATGCACGGTTTGGTGTGGTTTATGGACCGGTGGAATCATTGGTCCTTATTTCCTCAGAAATGAGGATGGCCGGAATGTTACTGTCAATGGCGACCGCTATCGTACCATGATTACTGAATTTTTACTGCCTGAAATGCAAGCCCGTAATATCTGTGATATCTGGTTTCAACAAGACGGCGCAACAAGCCAAACAGCGCGTGAAACAATGAACTTATTGAGATCCCATTTCGACTAGCAGCTGATTTCACGTTTTGGACCCGTGAATTGGCCGCCTAGATCGTGTGATGTCACCAGACATTAGCGCAAACTTGCTATTCATATGCTGCTGCCACACAGGCGCTGTCGAAAGCATCTGATTGATGCGTATACAGCTGTTCATGCGAACATTCGCAGATGCTTTCGACAGCGCCTGTGTGGCAGCAGCATATGAATAGCAAGTTTGCGCTAATGTCTGGATGTCACACCTTTGGATTTTTTTCTTTGGGGTTATGTGAAGTCCCTGGCCTTCAAGGATAAGCCCGCTTCAATTGACGCTTTGGAAGCCAACATTACTTGTGCTATTCGCGAGATACCTGCCGCTACTTCTACAATCACTTCCTTAAAAAAAATCCATTCATACTCAATATCAGACGCTTCATTCCCTTCGATTTGCGCAACTTTTTCCCCTAATTTTGCTAAAAACTCTCTCTCTACAATCACACTACTAAGTAGCGATTAGAGTCTAAACCCAATATACACTCTCGTATTTAAAAATGTGTTGCACAAGCTTGCCTCAACGATATTGTAATCGAGAAGAGATTTTTGATTCTGACCAGGATTTTCCCACGAATACATGTGCATTTTCTTGTGTTTGAAAAATAACTAAATCTTAACTCTGGCACAAATCAAGTAATCTCTTCCCATTAGCATTTGCAACAGACTCTTCACCAAATTTTCACAGCGCAGTGTAGAAATTTGAATCATTTCTACCCACTTTCGTATTTAAATCGCCTAATAGAATCACTCTTTAACTGCCCTTTCTATCGACTACGTCATTCAGATCAATTTAATGGGTATGTAAATGAATTTTTACCATTTTTTGAAAAATTTTTCATTTATTTTAAAGAAACCGTACAATATTTTTCAACCAATGTTTATCCCATCGTTAGCTATGATTTCCGCCCATCTTCTTGGTAGCTTGTCGATTCCGCGTCGGAAGAAGTCTTTATCTTTTGATGCAATCCAGTCATCGATCCATTTTCGTAAAGGGTGATTCATTTGAAACTTTTCTTTTAAATTTAAATTTAACTATTACTATGTGTCGAAAGAACAATCAATGGCATTTACTTTTTAAAGATAATTTCATTTAAATGTTGACCACGACTACGTTTTAAATGGCCCTTCCGAAAGGCCCAATTTTCGACAACAAGTGATTGTAGAAGTAGCAAAAGAGTGTTGTGGCATGTTTGTAGTCAAGAATGGGAAAAAGAAGACTGAACGGTGTAATGAAGATATTAGAATTGCTGTGGAAGAAAAGAGAATGAAATGGATCCGCTGGTTGCAGAACCAAACTGATGAAAATCTGGAGTCATATAGGGAACAAAAGCGTGTGGTGAAAATGATGGTGAAAGGAGCAAAAGAGAGAGAATGGGCGAAGTTCGGCCAGGATCTAGAAGTTGCTGGACAACAGAGGAATAAGGTATTCTGGTCAAGGGTTGAGAACATTGCGAATGGTGGCAAGAAACATGCTCCTAAAGCTGTTTTGGACAAGTTGGGTAATGTAGTGATGGGCAGAAAGAATGTGTTGAAACGATGGAAGGAATATTTTGAAGTATTGCTGAATGTCGAACATGCCGATTTGGTGAATGAGAATGTGAATGGATATGGGAATGAAGAGATAAGCATCGATGAAATTCAGATAGCTTGGAGTTCCTCTGTTGTCCCTGATGAATGGGGTGACGCAGTCATTTCGCCACTTCATAAGAATGGCAGTTATAGAGACTGCAAAAACTATCGAGGAATTTCTCTATTGAGCGTTGTCGGCAGATGAAAATATCAGTATATACATTAACATTGATGATAATTCGAATCGAGGCGATTATTAGTTGGTGTGCCTCCATTCGGCTCATGTCAGAACTACCGGCGAACTGACAACATCATGGCGAATGGTCATCAATAAGTTAATGCTTATGTCAGATATGAATAACAATGACAACTGACAGCGTCGAACGCGTCATAATACACCGTAAAAATCAGTGTCAAACTGACATAGGCCACGCGATGGCGCCACTGATTTTTTCGGTGTGTTTTGACGCTGTCGGTTGTCATTGTTATTCAGATCTGGTTGCCGAAGTAAAGATTTTGTGCTGAATTTTGTCAAAGATCGTCAAAATTATGGTCAAAACTACAATACTGGACGGCCATCATCTGTATCGCCAACGCAAAAACGGTGTTTAATTCGAAGTGCCATGAATAGTTTTATGTCTGCTCGGCAATTGAAGACAGAAAATAATTTATCTGTTGGTGTTCAACGTATTCGACAAATTTTAAGTGGCTCTGGCCGCTTAAAATAAAAAAAATGAAGCGTAAGCCAATGTTGTCACCAGCCAATATTGAGGGGCGTAAGAAGTTCGCTCTGGATCACATTCATTGGACAAACCAATGGCGCAAAATATTTTTTTCAGATGAAAAGAAGTTCAGTTTGAATGGCCCAGATGGATTTGCCTATTATTGGCACGATTTGCGCACCGAAGAAAATATTTTCAGTAAGCGCCAATCTGGCGGTGGTTCTCTGATGGTATGGGGCACCAGCATGAATTGGCCATGAATGCGCTGGTTTGAGCTGGCAATTTCAATAAGACAATGCCCCAATTCACGTGGCCAGGTCAACTTTGGCTGATTTTGAACAACGTGGAATAAATCTTTTTGACAGGCCGGCCAAAACACCAGATATGAACATCATTGAAAACGTGTGGTCGATTTTAGCCAGAGAAGTTTACAAAGAAGGCCGACAATTCAACACAAAACAAGAATTGACGGAGGCCATTGTGGCGGCTTGTAAAACATCCCACAGAAAAAAGTACAATCACTGTATGACAGTTTACCGCGTCGAATCATCGCTTTACATGATGCAAAAGGCGAATGGACCAAATAAATGTTTTACTAAACAAGTTTTTGCAAAGAAAAATATAGTTTTTAAGCAAAATAGTTAAATGGTCCTAACCTTCTCACTTTTAATGTGCAAAAATTAAAAAAAAAAAGTGATAAATTTTTTTGTGATGTAAAATTAAATAGTTTTTAATAAAATTCATTGAGAAATAAACATAAAATCATGAGGAATTTCAATGATTTTTTTGAAAAATGTGAGTGGTCCTAACCTGGGTTGGGATGTCGAAAACCCATGTAATTTACATCGGACGTCAAAAACCTCGAGTAATTTAGAGTTTTTGACGTATATTACATTTTTTTTCTGAAAAATGTGTCATTTTCCCAACCTAGATCCTTACCTTTTTTCGAAAAGCAAATAATGGAGAAATTCCTTGAAAGAAATAGGGAACTGTACTTCTGTTTCGTGGATTTGCAGAAAGCCTATGACCGCATCCCCAGATCTAAATTGTGGTCAGTGTTTGCCAAATATGGTGTGAATCTTTTCAACCTAATTAAATGTTTGTACGCAAACAGTAAAACATCAGTGAGAGTGGATGGAGATTTGAGTGAATGGTTTGAATTACGTAATGGTCTGCGACGGGGCTGTTCAATTTTGCCAATTCTATTCATCATTTATATGGACAGCCTGATAAAATCAGCCAGTTTAAGGGGTAGAGTAGCTTTTGAACTACTTATATTGTTTAGTCCCCAATTGAGCTACCCGAAGACATGATCCGATTGAGCAGAAAATTAATAGGTTTACACTGTCAAATTATTTTGAAGTTCTATGTTGGTATCATTGGTAAAATATGAAATTCACGAAATACCCGTGAAATTTTTTCATTTTGCCGAAATACCATGAAAACATATAAATGATCTCAGCTCGTCTTTATAGTGTCATGGTATTCCGGCAAAATGAAAAAACTTCACGGGTGAATTTCATATTTTACCAGTATTACCAACATAGAAACTACTAAAAATTCTGACAGTGTAGGTTACATTTTTAGTAATGGCGTAGCTTTTATTTGTCAAATGTCAAAAGATGACAGCTTCCCAAATAGCGGACTATTCCTAATGAAACCTCTTATTGGAAAACCCTGTACTATATTTCTAGGCAAATAAATGCTTGCAACCTACGCAGAAAAAACCTTGTCTAGAGTATCTTCTATATGTCGGACTGAGAGTAAAAACGGTTAAAAACATCTTATGTCATGCTCACGCTCACGAGAATTTTCCTTGGTGTGAGCAGGAGATAAAATGTTTTTAACCGTTCTCACTCCAGCCCTACATATGTCAGTTGCCGTAATATTCTCCTAATTTTTTTCTTTCATTTTTGGCAATTTCCTTGATTTTCTGATAGGAAATCTGGTCACTCGATGTATAATATTTAGTAAAACCGTCTTATTTCGTCGAAGATTTTCAAAGAAGCAATGAATATTAAACTATTAACCTAGCGGGTAGACACGACTTTGAAATCTAATAATTTCATCGCAAATCGAATCTTTTCGAATCTCTGTGAATCTGCTCAAATCAAGATGACGAATCTGTAAAAAATATCATTTGATAGATTTAAATCTTATGGAATTACTTGAAATGACTATGAAACTGAACGAATCTTGAGTAATATAAACCAATCGTTTGCATCTTTTAAAATCTTCTTCTTAGTAATGAACTATAGAGGTAGACTTGATTTCTACTAACGTTGTATATTCAAACGAATAGTTTGCTCCTGAACATTGCTCAGAGTAGATGATATTTGAAACGCTTTGCATGTATACTCTCCACTGTCATTCTTTAAAACTCGCTTTATCGACAAGCCGTCCGCTAATTTGTTGAATTTTTCTCCATTTACTATACGAATCAATCAAATAAAAAGAACTTTTATAATTATCCAAACGAAAATCCATCCAAATGTTACCATTTATCAGATTTCCATTATAATACCAAGAAATTGTTGGCTCCGGATCACCAGCCACCATACATCTTATAAAAGCTTCTTCTTCTTCTTTCACACTTTGAATGACTGGTGTGTCTAGAAAAGCAATCGGCTCTGTTTTGGAAAAAAGAACAAAACAGTTCAATTCATTAATAACTTATATGGTCAAAACTAAGTACTCTTCGTACTATAGACAATCATTTTGAATGCAACCCGATTTCCGAATTCTGCTTGACACGTCCACTTGCCGCCATCTTCTGCAGAAATTGATTTGAAAACCAATTTAATTTCATATTCGCCTTCCTCAACATGGATACGGCCAGAAATGTTCGTGTTTATCCATTGATTCCAAGGATTTAGCCACCGCAGCCTCGATCGCTCGCCACTAACTTGACACCTAACGATATATGTTTCATTTTCAAAATGCACTACTTCATCTACTGATGGCTCCAATTTCAAGATGCTTTTAGACTTTTCAGTTGTGGAGAGCAAATTCGACTCCGTACTCAAAGCGACTGCATGTGAGAAACAAAAATAACATTAAGTTGAATTATTATAATCGCTGTCAAAGAGGGACCGAGACAAAAATACGAAAATTATTGAGATTTAAATTCATTTGTTCGCAAAGTATTAAAAAGATGACTTTGTAGCCGGGCAAGACAAAAACAAGAAATCTATTCGATCCTTCTTGCTTCTTTTGTTCAGAAAGCTTTATGAGCTTGTCTTATTATAACTGCATTTCGGTACATAAAGAATGGAAAACCAGCTGAATCACTTCTTGGTTTTGCGAAAGCTGACGATATTACAGCAAAAGACATTTCACACTTGATAATCGAAATAACAACAGAAAATAAGATTATTGATGCTTAAATTATTTGTCAGTGCTATGACGGTGCCTTTGTTATGAGCGGAGAACATGGTGGAGTGGAAAAGTTGAAAAAGAATATTTCAACAGGAAAATCGCTTACGTTCATTGTTTCAATCACCGTCTGCACTTTTTCGTAATTACTGTTGTTTCGGAAATGGACTCATGCCGATTATTTTTTGATCAAGTTAGACTATTGCACAAATTTTTCAATCCATTCAAAGTTCGCAAAAAATACAAAGGAACAAACATTCCATTGAAACATGATGGTCCGGTTTCGGTCATCTTAAGGCCATTCAAACAACTGTCAAAAACTACAAAAAAATACTTGACGCATTGACAACAATCAAAGATGGGAATGGAAATAACTTTGATGCCGACGACATTGTTTTGGCTTCGGGCTTGTCAAGTGCTATTATAGAAAAAAAGTTTTTTTTTATACTTCAATTTATATGCGAATTACTTAGCTTGATAGAACCAGCAAATAAAATGCTCCAAAGTTGTGATGTGGGCTTTTCTCAAGCTAAGCCAATAATTGAAGCTGTTCAAAAAGTGTACTTGCGTTGAGAACTGTTTCTTCATTCAACTGTTTAATTCAACCAACTGAAAAATTGACGTATAATTTTAAAATTGAACAGTCTGAGCAACGGCCACAAAGAATTCGCCAACGCAGTAGTCGATTGACTAACTCCGTCGTAATGGAGACACTTGAAAAACGTCACATCGAAGTAGAAGCTCAAACCGAATCCAAAATGGAAACATTGTTGGCAAAGTCTATGTACTTCGAAATAATTGTTTCAAAAGAAATGACGAATCGCTTTAAAGAAAACAGTGATGTTTTGACTGCTATCACTGAAATTTTTTAACAATACACCGCCAAAGACTGGCTGTTTTTGTTCATTGTTAAGTAATTACATATCTGACAGGGAAAAGGTAAGGGTCATTAATCGATTATATCGGATCTTACCACCATTAAAACCTGTATCTTTTCTTTTAGAAAAATCCATTCAAACATTGCAAGGTTGAATGATTATAAATACAATTTGTATAAATATTACATTCGATAACTATGCTAAAAATATCACATAATCACAATATCACAATATTAACAATGCTAATGGAATTTAAAAAGAAATGGTTTAATTACAATCATTGGATTTGTTGTTTCAACCTAAGATTCAATTTATCACAGGCAACTAATTGAGATTTAAAATTTGCACGAGTAGCAGATTCTTTAAACAGTTCATCAATGAAGTTTGCAAGTTTACACATCTGATTTATTGGTGCCGTATGTTCATTAATAAGTGATAGATTTTTTATTCTAAAAGTCTCCACCGACGATTCACGAAGATTGAATGGATTTGAATGAAGCGCAATTTCGTTTTTTATCTGTGAACACGGGATAATGTCGTTCATACGTCGTAGAAAAACAGCAAAGCTGCATTGATACGCCTCCTTTCAAGTTTCATCATTTGCAAATTTCCCAGTCTACATTCATATGAAGAAATACGATAGTTGTTTTCGGCAGATGGATATTCTCTCAAGGCAAATATTGTAAATTGTTTGCACCGATTCAATTAAGTCTAATGATATCGAATGATATGGTAACCATACGACACAAGGGTTATGGTATTAAGTCCCCCACATCCATCCATCCATCCATCCATCCATCCATCCATCCATCCATCCATCCATCCATCCATCCATCCATCCATCCATCCATCCATCCATCCATCCATCCATCCATCCATCCATCCATCCATCCATCCATCCATCCATCCATCCATCCATCCATCCATCCATACGCTCAGACTCAGAAAAATTTTCAAAGTATCGACGAATATAAAAAATCTTGATATACGTTCAGACTCAGAAAAATTTTCAAAGTATCGACGAATATACAAAATCTTGATATACGCTCAGAATCAGAAAAATTTTCAAAGTATCGACGAATATAAAAAATCTTTATATACGTTCAGACTCAGAAAAATTTTCAAAGTATCGACGAATATAAAAAATTTTGATATACGTTCAGACTCAGAAAAATTTTCAAAGTATCGACGAATATAAAAAATCTTGATATACGTTCAGACTCAGAAAAATTTTCAAAGTATCGACGAATATAAAAAATCTTGATGTACGTTCAGACTCAGAAAAATTTTCAAAGTATCGACGAATATAAAAAATTTTGATATACGCTCAGACTCAGAAAAATATACAAAGCATAGACGAATATAAAAAATCTTGATATATGTTCAGACTCAGAAAATTTGAGTTCTTTTTTTTCATCGTTAAAGCCGCTTTGTTCTAATGTAAAGTTGTTAATAACAAAACAATACGAATCGGTATGTAACGTTAAAGAAGAAAATACTGAGCACAGTACTCATACAAAGACATAGTGATGAGCAAATGAGCCGGCTCATCACACACTAAAACATAGACAATTTGCAAATTGTTATCTTGTTTTACCCAAATTCATGTTTCATTTAAGCTTATGCT